>WEDG01002732.1:15000-163872 GCA_017591395.1 Schistocephalus solidus | reverse complement strand
GTCCGTGAACGTGCCTCAAAAATATCGATCAATTTGGACTTCCTTCAAAATGTTGCCAGCGTCGTGCGCTGATGACCTCATTGTTGTTGTTTGATAAACAAATAGGGATAAAATTATATAAGAGGATTCACATGCGAATCAAGAGCAGAAAAGATGGCGGCTCAATTTCAAAAGCCCACCATCGGTGTTATTACCTCTGTCACCATCCCTCATCGTTGACCCTTATGTTTACCGTCTGCAGTCGCATTTACTCGCCATCCCCCTTCCCCTCCGACACAGGGAGCCCTAACACCCTCCCCCCCTAACCGCCCCAAATCCAATTATGTGCCCATTCCTCACACCACCCCCCCCCCAGTTAGTTGTCTGTCCTGCAGTGCAAACTGGTCGTCTGACCATTTCATTTCTTCTCTGTTCATTTCGTCTGACGACGGGTTGGTGTGACCAACTTGAAAATTCACGTGTACAACTCTATTTTCGAACGAGCAATTTTCTGACTTTATCATCTCGGAGTTCACTCCTCCACAGCTATTCAAAATACTTTTGGGCGTCAAACACTTATTCTTACCAGACTATGGGAGAAATTCGCACAAAGACAGGAAAGGACTTACGAGCAGCTGACGTTTCTTCACCGATGTCGCGATCATGACATTCTACCGAAGTCTCTTCGCTTCAAGCCCACATTGCCTAATGAAACTGGAAGACAACTTGCGCGCAAATACGGATTTCAAGTTTTAGAAAGCAGTTATATTAGACGTTCACAGTAGTCTTGGCAAATTTATAAGTACCAATATCTAACCTTCGAGCATGGTGCGTTTCAGCCCTACCTGAAAATGTATTCGAGAACGTACTATAACGAATAAATGCCACTACTATGGACGCCATAAAAAAGAAGCGAGCCGAAATTCAAGTTAAACTGCAATCGGTGGAAACACAATAAGCGGGTCCCAGAAAAAATGAATATACCCGAGAGCGTGTCTGACGGGAACCGTGGTAAAAGGGGTTTTATGGGTGGGGCAGAATAACAACAAAAACAACAGTCAAAACGATGAAGGTAATCTGCAAGTGAACATTTATAAATAAACATGAAGTTCAAATGAAGCAAAAATAACCCGCCCAACATGATTTAAAAAATTCGCATCCAATAAAAACGCATGTGTATAATTAACGGTTCCCATTGGTTGAAAATGAAGCAAACTGATCAGATGAAATCGGAGGCAATAAGAAGAAGTCAGCAAATGCGCGCTTTAATTGAAAGCATTTAAATTGAAGCTGACGAATGAGATCGCTATTTAAGACAGCCAAAAGCAAGGCATATGCACAAAAGGGAAGCGGAACAAGGGTAAGATTAGTAAAATGAATTAAATCACGTATGTTACATGTGCTGTAATAAGTATAATAAAGAGAACGTTTTGTCTAGGTAATCTACGGTAGTTTAGGTGTTAGTGGAATAAGGACACGAAAAATGAAGTCTAATTAAAAGAATGCGAAGTATTAACCGACGGACAGATTCACGGATTTGCATAGCATTTTGTATTGTTAAAAAAGGGAAAGTATAGTAAAGGAAAAAAGTTAACGTAATTTAAGGGTATATATATATATATATATATATATATATATATATATATATATATATATATATTTGAAAGCGAAACAAAAGTAGTAGTAGGGTATGTGTCACATGTCTAGAAAAGTAGGAGAGTAAAAGAACGAAATAAACAAAGAACGAAGAAAATGTGACACCGAAAATACAGAATAATTAGTTTGAAGGCAAGGTGAATGTACATTTTTTATCCCCATTGTAGGATGTCACCGCAAGTAAAAAAAAGAAGGAGAGGACCTCAAATGAATAAGTCAACGGAAGAGGAAATTATAATAAAAAAATAGACTCCAGCCGAATTGTCGACTACCTACAGGAAAGGAGACTGCTACCTATGCATATGTTGTGCGCATGCGGAAACAATATAACCCAGCAGGCCGCTGCAGAGCAGACAATCGGATTCTTATTTAAATGTTCCCGCTGCAGACGAAAGAAGTGCCTAAGAAAAGGTACTATTTTCAAAGGTAGTAGGTTAACCGTGGGGAATATAACGAAAATTGTCTACCGTTACGTAGAAGGCGCGCGATTCAAGCGCTGTGCCGCACTGATAGGGGTGCATCGCAAAACTGCAATGCAGTGGTACGCAATTTGTCACAATGTGTCAACCAGTGTACTCATGAGTGCCGTAGGCCAGGTAGGCGGCAAGGGTATAGAAGTGCAGGTGGACGAGACAATAACTACTACTGCTAATGCGTCTACGACTACTTCTCCTAATACATCAACTAGTATTACTACTACTACGACTACTACTACGACTACTACTACTACTACTAATACTACAACTACTAATACTACAACTACTAATTTTACTATAACACCCACTAACCACTATTAATAATTACTCACAACCATGCCCATACTAACACTCACTACCACTACTACTCACTACCACTACTACTGTCTACTACTACTACTCACTACTACTACTACCACTACTACTACTACTACTACTACTACCACTAATTACTACTACTACTCACTCACTACCACTACTACTTTCACTACTACTCACTACTACTACTACCACTACTACTACAACCACTACTACTACTTACTATCACTCACTACCACTACTACTCACTACTACTACTAATTACCACTACTCACTACAACCACTACTACTACTACTACTACTACTACTACTACTACTATTACTATTACTACTACCCTCACTCACTACCACTACCACTGCCATTTCACCACACTACCACTCACTACTACTACTACTACTCACTACTACTACTATCACTACTACTACTACTACTACTACTACTACTAATAATTAATACTATAACTAATACTACTACTACTACTACTACTACTACCACTACTAATAATTATTACTACTACTACTACTACTATCACTACTAATTAAAGCACTACTACTACTTTTACTACCACTACTACTATTTCACTACTCACTACTCACTGGTCCTACCAGTCATCAGTTACCACTCACTACTCACTACTCTACCACTACCACTACTACTACCACTGCCTTATCACCACTACCTCCACTACTACTCACTCACTACCACTACTCACCACCACTGGAATACCTCAATCTCATTACCACCACCATCAATTCAAATCAACTCACTGCTGCAACCACCATCACCACTCACAACCATCACCACCACCACTGCCACCGCTATCATTTGGACCACCACCACCGCTGCCACCAATCAATCAATCACCCTATCAATCAATCTATCTTCAATCATTGCCACCACCACTTCACTACCACCACCACTATTACCATCACACACTATCACACCACCACTCACCACCACCACCACCACTTAATGCCTCACCACCACTACCACGACCACGTTTCACCACCACTTATCACTGCCACTGTCACTGCATTACCATACCACTACTATTACTACTACTCACTACCACTGCCACTGCATCACACACTATCACTCACCACCACCGCCACCACCACCACCACCACCACCACTACCTCACTCACTGCCACCACCACCACCACTATCACCACCACCACCACCACCACCACCACCACCACCACCACCTCACTCACTGCCACCGCCACCACTATCATCACGCACCGCCACCACCACCACCACCACCACCACCACCAACACCACATTACTACTTCACTACTACTACTTACACACAAATACTACTACTAATGACTACTACTACTATGACAACTATAATGCTATCATTACTACCTACTTAACTCTACTACTACTACAACTGTAACGTACTACTGCCACTACTACTACTACCAATACTATTAATACTACTCACTACTAGCCACTACTACTGACGACTACTACTAGTAGTACTACTTCTACTACTACAACTACTACTAATACTACTGCTACTACCATTACTACTAGGAAACGAGACTGCTACCTATGCATGTGCTGTGCGCAAGCGGATACATACTAGGACTCAGCTTAGGCCTATAGCAGAGCTATGACAAACGCTTCTACCATTATACTGCACCCTGCAGACGACTACACTGCACTACGACGTGTTGCTACTACTACTACAACTACTACTACGACAACCATGATTATTTTTATTATAATACCTACTGTATCTCTACTATTACTACTACTTCCTACTCACTAATAATACCCTACTACTACTCACTACCACGAGAACAAATATTATTAGCATACTCACACACTACATGACTATTAATTCTTGTACTACTACTACCACTACTAAGACTAATACTACTAGTAATACTACTATTAGTACAACTACTATTACTTCTACTTGTACTTCTACTTCACTACTACTACTACTACCACTACTACTACAATGATTTATGATGAATTCTACTTTTTTCTTAAACTAATACTACTTATTCTAAAAAACAATTAAAAACTACAACTTGCAATACTACTAAAACTATTATTATTTTTATTATTATTATTATTATTACTGCTTATACATTTATTACTTCTTCTACTTAAACAACAACATGTACGACGATGTTGATTTTGACTACAAATACTACTGCTGCTTCTACTACTAATGCAAAATTCTTATTATTGCTTTTATTATTAGTGGTACAGCTAGAAAAACAACAACAAATTCAAAGTCAACGATGATTACTAATACTACTACTTCTAATACTACTACTACTACTACTACTACTACTACTACTCCTACTACTACTACGACAGCTATTATTATTTTTATTATCTTTACTACTTCTACGAATACTACTACTACTTCTTCTACTTCTACTACTACTGCGACAACTATTATTATTAATATTATAATTAATACTACTACTACTTCTAATACTTCTGCTGCTTCTTCTACTTAACACCAACAACTACGACGACTAAAATGATGACTGCTATTACTACTTAGAAACTTACTATTATTGTTATTATCACTACTGCTGATACTACTTCGACTACCATTTATCCTTACTTCTATGTTAACTACTATCAAAACAACTATAACTACTAGTGCTGATATAAATAAAACCACAACAACAACTTAGACGATGACGATGACTACTTATAGCACTACTTCTACTTTTACTAATACTACTACGATAGATGTTACTATTGTCATAATCATTACTACTACTACTACTACTACTACTACTACTACTACTACTATCACCTTGTACTAGTACTCAAACTACTTCTATTGCTTATAGTGCTCCTACTACTACTACTACTACTACTACTACTACTACTACTACTACTGCTACTACTACTACTACTACTACAATGATGGCGATGAATTCTACTTTTTCTTAAACTAATACTACTAATTCTAAAAAACAATTAAAAACAACAACTTGCAATACTACTAAAACTATTATTATTTTTATTATTATTATTATTACTGCTTATACATTTATAACTTCTTCTGCTTAAACAACAACATGTACGACGATGTTGATTTTGACTACAAATACTTCTGCTGCTTCTACTACTAATGCAACAATTCTTATTATTGTTTTTATCATTAGTGGTACGGCTAGAAAAACAACAACAACTTCAAAGTCGACGATGATTACTACTACTACTACTTCTACTACTACTACTATTACTACTACTACTACTACTACTACAACTACTACTAGTACTATTATTACTTCTACTAATTCAATTAATACAACTGCTACTACTCCTAAAAAACCAAGAAAAACTACGACGATGACGATGATGTCTACTTCTACTTATATAACTACTACAACTACTGCTACTAATACTACAAAACCAAAGAAAACTACAACTTGTACTACTTCTAAAACTGCTATTATTGTCATTATTACTACGACAACTACTCCTAAAACTAATTCTACTAAAACAACAACATGTATGATGATGTTGATGCTGACTACTACTGCTGCTGCTACTACTACTAATACGACAAATATTATTATTTTTATTTTCATTAATACGACCGCTACTAAAACAACAACAATTTCGAAGACGAGGACGATGACTACTACTAATACTTTTACTACTACTACTACTACTACTACTACTACTACTACTACTACTACTACTACTACTACTACTATTAGAACTACTACTACTTCTACTACTACTACTACTGCTTATACTTCTAATACTAATACTAATAATACAACTTCTACTAGTTCTATTAATTCTACTAATACTATTACTGTTACTACTACTACTACTACTACTACTACTACTACTACTACTACTACTACTACTACTACTACTACTACTACTACTACTACTACTACTACTACTCCTACTACTACTACGACACCTATTATTATTTTTATTATCATTACTACTTCTACGAATACTACTACTACTTCTTTCCTCCTTTTCTCTACTACTACTGCGTGACAAACTAACTATAATTATTAATATGTAATACCTAATACTATTAATACTACTACCATCCTGCTATACTTTCTGCTGCTTTTTCTACTAAACACCAACAAACTACGACGACTCAAAATGATGACTGCACATTACTACTTAGAAACCTACTATTATTGTTATCATCAATCACTGCTGATACTCACTGACTACCATTTATCCTACTTTCTATGCTAACTACTATCAAAACAACTATAACTCCTAGTGCTGATATTACAAGACCACAACAACAACTTAGACGATGACGATGACTACTTCTATAGCAATACTCTCCTACTTTTACTAATCAATACTACGATAGATGTTACTTTTCATTGTCATAACTCATTACTACTACTACTACTACTACTACTACTACTACGACTACTCATCACCCTTGTACTCAGTACTCAAACCACTCTCACTGCTTATAGTGTTCCCTACGCCTACCACTACTACTACTACTACTACTACTGCTACTACTACTACTCACTCACTACTCACTACTACTACTACTACTCATCACTACTACTACTACTACACACTACTACTACTACTACTTCTACTTTCCTACTTCCTACTACTACTACTACTACTACTACGACTACTTCTAATCATGACAACTATTATAATTGTCTCCTACCACTACTTTTCACCCCTTAACTCTACTACTACTCATAACTCACTCACTACTCACTCACTACTCACTACTACCACTACTACTACTCACTACCACACACACACTACTACTACCACTACTTACTACTAACACTCACCACTAGCACTCTCTACTACTACTACTACTATTACATTACTATAAATAACACTTCTACCACAACTGCTGCATTACTAAGACTCATCTAAGACTACTTTCACTTACCATACTACTTATTACCAATTATACCTATTACTCCTACTTATTCTACTACTACTTCTACTACTACTACTACTACTACTGATGACACAACCATAATTATTTTCTCATTATAATTCCTACTGATCTCTACCTTTATACCTACTTGACTTTCTACTCACTAATACTAATTCTACTACTACTCACACGAGAACATATATTGTTACATATCATTACAACTACTACTATAACTTTTCTCACTACTCACTGCTACTAAGACTCATCACTTACCTTGTAATACCACAATTACTACTTTCTACTATTACTTCTACTCTTTGTACTCTTACTACTACTACAAACTTACAATGATGGCGATGAATCCTACTTTTTCTTAAACTTATACTTCTAATTCTAAAAAACAATTAAAAACAACAACTAGCAATACTACTAAAACTATTATTATTATTATTATTATTATTACTACTTATACAACTATTACTACTTCTACATAAACAACAACATGTACGACGATGTTGATTTTGCCTACAAATACTACTGCTGCTTCTACTACTAATGCGACAATTCTTATTATTGCTTTTATCATTAGTGGTACTGCTACAAAAACAACAACAACTTCGAACTCGACGATGAATACTACTACTACTACTACTTCTACTACTGCTGTTACTACTACAATTACTACTGCTACTACTACTAATACTACTACTAATAGTACTACTGATAATTCTACTTCAATTCTATTAATGCAACTGACTACTGCTACTAAAAACCAAGAACAAATACGACGATGACGATGATGTCTACTTCTACTTATATTACTACAACAACTTCTGCTACTAATACTACAAAACCAAAGAAAACTACAACTAATTGCTTCTACTTCAAAACTGTTATTTTGGTCATTATTACTACAACAACTACTCCTTAAACTACTTTCTACTAAAAACAACAACAAGTAATGATGATGTTGATGCTGACTGACTACCACTGCTGCTGCTACTACTACTACTCACTACTACTACTACTCACTACTCACCATTACTACTCACTCACTACTATCACTACTCACTACTCAATACCATTGCTGCTACTACTCACCACTACTACTACTCACTACTCACTACTCACTACTCACTAATACTACCATCTTTGAAAGCCACATTATTGTTATTATCATTACTACTCTCTACAAATACTACTAGTACTTCTACTACTACTACTACTACTACTACTACTACTACTACTACTACTACTACTACACACAACTAGTATTATTTTTATTATCATCAATACTACTATTACATCCTACTACTACTTCTACTACTACTACTACTACTACTACTACTACTACTACTTCTATCATTCTGCTGCTTCTATACTAAACACCAAACAACTACGACGACTAAGATGATGACTATTATTACTATTTCAGAAACCTACTATTGTTATTATCAGCATTCTACTGCTACTACTTCGACTACCATTTATCACATTTCTACTGCTTTTCTACTATAACAACCACTATAACTACTAGTGCTGATATAACTAAGACCACAACAACAACTTAGACGATGACGATGACGACTTATAGCACTACTTTTACTTCTACTTATACTACTACTACGATAACTGTTACTATTGTCATAACCATTACTACTACAACTATCACCTTGTACTAGTACTCATCCTACTACTACTACTACTACTACTACTTATACTGCTCCTACTACTACTACTACTACTACTACTACTACTACTATTACTACTACTTTTACTATGACAACCACATTATTGTCTTTATCATTACTTTCACCTCTACTACTCACTACTACTACTAATACTACTTCAATACTTCTACTACTTTAATACTCTTCACTTCTACTTTCACTACTACTACTACTACTACTACTACTACTACTACAACTACAACTACTACTACTTCTTCTACTGCTGCTCTTACTGCTACTTAGGCTACTAATACTATTATTACTTCTACTACTAATTATACTATTAGTCCTACTTATTCTACTACTACTACTACTACTACTACTACTACTACTACTACTACTACTACTACTACTACTACTACTACGTCAACCATTATTATTTTTATAATTACTACTAATTCCACTATAACTACTACTTCTACTACTAATACTACTCATACGTCTACTTCTACTACTACTACTACTACTACGAGAACAATTATTATTGTGATTATCATTACTACTACTATTAATACTTCTTTTACTACTACTGCTACTAAGACTACTACTACTGGTAATACTACTATGACTACTGCTACTCCTAGCACTACTATTACTTCTACTTATTCTATTAATACAACTGCTACTACTACTAAAAAACCAAGAACAACTACGACGATGACGATGATGTCTACTTCTACTTATATTACTACTACAACTACAGCTACTAATACTACAAAACCAAAGAAAACTACAACTAGTACTACTACTAAAACTGTTATTTTTGTAATATTACTACAACAACTAATCCTTAAAGTACTTCTACTTAAACAACAACAAGTACGATGATGTTGATGCTGACTACTACTGCTGCTGCAACTACTATTAATACGACAAATATTATTAGTTATTGTCATTAATACAACTGCTACTGAAACAACATCTACTGCGAAGACGAATACGATGACTACTACAATGACTACTACTACTACTACTACTACTACTACTACTTCTTCTACTACTACTACTACTACTACTACTACTACTACTACTACTACTACTAATACTACAAGTACTACTACTACTACTAGCACTACTATTACTTCTACAAATTCTATCATACAACTGCTACTACTACTAAAAACCAAGAACAACTACGATGACGATGACGATGATGTCTACTTTCTACTTAAATTACTACTACAACTACTGCTACTAATACCACAAAACCAAAGAAAACTACAACAAGTACTTCTACTGAAACTGTTATTTTCGTCATTATTACTACATCAACTACTCCTTTAACTACTTCTACTAAAACAACAACAAGTACGATGATGTTGATGCTGACTACTACTGCTGCTGCTACTACTATTAATACGACAAATATTATTATTGTTATTGTCATTAATACAACGGCTACTAAAACAACATCAACGTAGAAGACGAAGACGATGACTACTACTACTTCTACTGCTACTACTACTTCTACTTATACTTTTTAATACTAATAATACCAATACAACTACTACTACTTCTACTAATTCTACTAATACTACAACTGCTACTACTACCACTACCACTACTACTACTACTACTACTACTACTACTACTTCTTCTACTACTACTACTACTTCTTTGACAGCTATTATTATTTTTATTATCATTACTACTTCTACGACTGCTACTACTACTTCTACTACTGCTAGTACTACTTCTACTACGACAACTATTATTATTTTTATAATCATTAGTACTACTTCTATTACTACTACTACCTCTACTACTACTACTACTACTACTATTACTACTTCTACTACTTCTAATACTTCTGCTGCTTTTTATACTAAACACCAACAACTACGACGACTAAGATGATGACTGCTATTACTACTTCGAAACCTACTATTATTGTTATTATCAGTTGTACTGCTACTACTTCGACTACCATTTATCATTACTTCTACGTTTACTACTATTACAACCACTATAACTACTAGTGCTGATACTACTAAGACCACAACAACAACTTAGACGATGACGATGACGACTTATAGCACTACTTTCTAATTCTACATATACTACTACTACGATAGCTGTTACTATTGTCATAATCATTACTACTACAACTATCACCTTGTACTAGTACTCAACCTACTACTACTATTACTACTTCTACTACTACTACTACTTATACTGCTTCTACTACTACTACTACTACTACTATTACTACTACTTTTACTACGACAACTATTATTATTGTCTTTATCATTACTACCTCTACTACTACTACTACTACTACTACTACTACTACTACTACTCCTACTACTACTACTAATACTACTTCTGCTACTTTTAATACTACTACTACTACTACTACTAGTACTCCTACAACTACTACCAATTCTACAACTACTGCTACTAAGACTACTAATACTATTATTACTACTACTACTAATTATACTATTAGTCCTACTAATTCTATTACTACTACTACTACTACTACTACTACTACTACTACTACTACTACTATTACTACTACGTCAACCATTATTTTTATAATGACTAATAATTCTACTATTACTACTACTTCTACTTCTAATACTACTCCTACTGTCTACTTCTACTACTACTACGAGAACAATTATTATTGTTATTATCATTACTACTACTCTTAATACTTCTTTTACTACTACTGCTACTAAGACTACTACTACTAGTAATACTACTATGACTACAACTACTTCTAGTACTGCTATTACTTCTACTAATTCTATTAATACAACTGCTACTTCTACTAAAAAACCAAGAACAACTACGACGATGACGATGATGTCTACTTCTACTTATATTACTACTACAACTACTGCTACTAATACTACAAAACCAAAGAAAACTACAACTATTACTACTACTAAAACTCTTATTTTTGTCATTTATACTACAACAACTACTCCTTAAACTACTTCTACTAAAACAACAACAAGTACGATGATGTTGATGCTGACTACTTCTACTGCTGCTACTACTATTAATACGACAAATATGATTAGTTATTGTCATTAATACAACTGCTACTAAAACAACATCTACTACGAAGACGAAGACGATGACTACTACTACTACTACTGCTACTACTACTTCTTCTACTAATACTTTCATACTAATAATACCAATACAACTACTACTACTTCTACTAATTCTACTAATACTAATTCTACTACTGCTACTACAACCACTACTTCTTCTACTACTACTACTACTACTACTACTACTACTACTACTACTACTACTACTAATACTTTAACAACTATTATTATTGTTATTATCATTTCTACTATCTACGAATACTACTACTACTATCTACTTCTACTACTACTACTACTACTACTACTACTACTACTACTACTACTACGACAACTATTATTATTTTTATTATCATTAGTACTACTATTACTACTACTACTACTACTACTACTAATACTTCTGCTGCTTCTTCTACTAAACACCAACAACTACGACGACTAAGATGATGACTGCTATTACTACTTCGAAACCTACTTTTATTGTTATTATCAGTTCTACTGCTACTACTCGACTACCATTTATCATTACTTCTACGTTTACTACTATTACAACCACTATAACTACTAGTGTTGATACTACTAAGACAACAATAACAACTTAGACTACGACGATGACAACTTATAGCACTACTTCTACTTCTACTTATACTACTACTACGATAGCTGTTACTATTGTCATAATCATTACTACTACAACTATCACCTTGTACTAGTACTCAACCTACTACTACTACTTATACTGCTCCTACTACTTCTACTAGTACTACTACTTCTACTACTACAACTACTACTTCTACTACTTCTGCTACTTTTAATACTATTAATACTACTACTATTACTACTACTACTAATACTTCTACTTCTACAACTGCTGCTACTAAGACTACTAATACTAGTATTACTACTACTACTAATTATACTATAAGTTTTGCTCATTCTATTACTACTACTACTACTGCTACGTCAACCATTATTATTTTTTTATAATTACTACTTATTTTAATATTTTTACTTCTTCTACTAATACTACTCCTTCTACCTCTGTTACTACTACTACTACTAATACGAGAACAATTATTATTGTTATTATCATTACAACTACTATTAATACTTCTTTTACTACTACTGTTACTAAGACTACTACTACTAGCAATACTACTATGACTACTCACTCACTTTTACTCACTACTCACAGCCACTTCCTTTCTACTACTTCTACTCTGATACTTCTACTACTACTACTACTACTACTACTTCTACTACTACTACTACTACTACTACTACTACTACTACTACTACTAATACTACTGCTACTACTAATGCTACTACTACTGCTTCTACTACTACTACTACTACTACTACTACTACTACTACTACTACGACTACTACTTCTACTTCGACAACTGTTATTATTGTTATTATCATTACTGATACTTCTACTACTACTTTTACTACAACAGCAGCAACTACGACGATGACGACGATGACGATGACTACTGCTCCGTCTACTGCTTCTACTAATACTACTAATACTACTACTACTGCTACTACTAATGCTACTACTACTACTGCTACTACTTCGACAACTATTATTATTGTTATTATCATTACTGATACTCTCTACTCACTCACTTTTACTCACAACAGCAGCAACTAAGACGACGACGATGATGACGATGCTAACTGCTCTACCACTACTACTACTACTCACTACTACTACTACTACTACTACTACTACTGCTAATACTTCTACTTATTAACTACTCACTACTACTAGCAATGACCTCACTACTACTACTACTACTAAAACTACTTTTACTACTGCTAGAACTATTATTATTTTTATAATTAATTTTACTTCTACTACTACTATTACTAATACTCCTACTACTACTACTACTATCACGAGAACAAATATTATTGTTATTATCATTACTACTACTACTATTACTTCTTGTTCTACTACTGCTACTTAGACTTATACTACTAGTAATACTACTATTACTACTACTACTACTATTACTTCTACTTGTACTACTACTACTACTACAGTTACAATGATGGCGATGAATTCTAATTTTTCTTAAACTAATACTACATATTCTAAAAAAACAATTAAAAACAAGAACTAGCACTACTACTAAAACTCTTATTATTTTTATTATTATTATTATTACTACTTATACAACTATTACTACTTCTACTTAAACAACAACATGCACGACGATGTTGATTTTGACTACAAAAACAACTGCTGCTTCTACTACTTATGCGACAATTCTTATTATTGCTTTTATCATTAGTGGTACTGCTACAAAAACAACAACAATTTCGAACTGGACGATGACTACTACTACTACTACTACTACTAATACTACTAGTACTACTACTACTACTAGCACTACTATTACTTCTACAAATTCTATTAATACAACTGCTACTACTACTAAAAAACCAAGAACAACTACGACGATGACGATGATGTCTACTTCTACTTAAATTACTACTACAACTACTGCTACTAATACTACAAAACCAAAGAAAACTGCAACTAGTACTTCTACTGAAACTGTTATTTTCGTCATTATTACTACATCAACTACTCCTTTAACTACTTCTACTAAAACAACAACAAGTACGATGATGTTGATGCTGACTACTACTGCTGCTGCTACTACTATTGATACGACAAATATTATTATTGTTATTGTCATTAATACAACGGCTACTAAAACAACATCAACTTAGAAGACGAAGACGATGACTCCTACTACTTCTACTGCTACTACATCTTCTACTAATACTTTTTAATACTAATAATACCAATACATACTACTACCTACTAATCTCTACTAATCACTCACAACTGCTACTACCACCACTCTACCACCACTCACCACTACCACTACTACTACTCACTACTACACTCACTACTCCACTACTACTACTTCTTTGACAGCTATTATTATTTTTATTATCATTACTACTTCTACGACTGCTACTACTACTTCTACTACTACTAGTACTACTTCTACTACGACAACTATTATTATTTTTATCATCATTAGTACTACTACTATTACTACTACTACCTCTACTACTACTACTACTACTACTATTACTACTTCTACTACTTCTAATACTTCTGCTGCTTTTTATACTAAACACCAACAACTACGACGACTAAGATGATGACTGCTATTACTACTTCGAAACCTACTATTATTGTTATTATCAGTTGTACTGCTACTACTTCGACTACCATTTATCATTACTTCTACGTTTACTACTATTACAACCACTATAACTACTAGTGCTGATACTACTAAGACCACAACAACAACTTAGACGATGACGATGACGACTTATAGCACTACTTCTAATTCTACATATACTACTACTACGATAGCTGTTACTATTGTCATTATCATTACTACTACAACTATCACCTTGTACTAGTACTCAACCTACTACTACTATTACTACTTCTACTACTACTACTACTACTACTTATACTGCTTCTACTACTACTACTACTACTACTACTACTACTACTATTACTACTACTTTTACTATGACAACTATTATTATTGTCTTTATCATTACTACCTCTACTACTACTACTACTACTACTACTACTACTACTACTACTACTACTACTACTACTGCTACTTCTTCTACTACTACTAATACTACATTCTAATCGTCTGTATTACAGACCTTGAAAATTGTTTCCATTTTTATACTTTTTTTATCTACTCCAGGAATTCCGTTTACAAATCTTCAAACTGTGAATTATAATAACCATTTCGTTATAATTCTTGTCTGTTAGTTTTTGATGATTAAGCCATTTGTAAGGCATTTTTAAACTTGTCTTTCTTCATTTTCTTTATGTTGATGTTCACTGATCGTCCCGTTGTGCGCTTCTCATATGGTGTGAGTTTCGATTTTATTAGCGGGCCCTTTTTAACCTCTGGCCTTTGTCTTCTTTCGGACATTGGCAAAATCCGGAGTGTTACTATTAGTATGCGATCGGCCTATCGATCGCTGTATCTATCGGGCGCCCGCACAGAGAGCCTCCTGTAGTCCCCTCGCTGATTGGCCTGTAACCACGACTTAGTTTGTTGCTTCTACTATCTCTGAAGATGGAATCCTATACGCGTTGGATCAACCAGCTTTTTCTTATTATTATTATTATTATTATTATTATTATTATTATTATTCTTCGACAAGCGGCGGGACTTTTTGAAATTGAGCCACACTTTTCTTCTGCTCTCCATTCACATATGAATCTTCTTATATGTACGTCGGTGGGCCTAGTTCGCCCATCATATACCGAATTATAACCCTCTTTGTTAATGCAAAATACAACAATGAGGTCATCAGCGCGGGACGTTGGCAGCGTTTTGAAGGAAGTCCAATTTGGATCTACATTTTGGGACTCATTCAAGGACGATTCTTCATAGGGTCGATTGTTGCAGTCCTCGGTCATTCGTTTGGGATCTTCCGGTGTTATGTAGTTTGCGGGACCAATATGATTCACGGTGAATGGAGGATATTTTTACTGAATGCATACCTTTCTCCCTCTCTCTTCCTCCTTTTCTTCTTCTTCTTTTTCTTCTTCTTATCCTCCTTCTTTTTCTTCATACTCCACCTCCAACTCCTCCTCCTCCTCCTCCCCCTTCTATTTTTCTTCTAAACTTAGAAAATTGATCTATTTTTGCAGAAGATGGAATCCTGTATGTATTGGAGAAGTCCAATAAGGTCATCAGGTGATCAACAAGCTTTCTTCTTCTTCTTCTTCTTCTTCTTCTTCTTCATCATCATCTTCTTCTTCTTCTTCTTCTTCTTCATCTTCTTCTTCATCTTTTGCTTCTTTCGCTTCTTCCTATTCCGCCTCTTCTTCTTCATCATCATCATCAGCTACTTCTTCATTTTTCTTCTTCATATTTTTCTTCTTTTTCTTTTTTTTTTCTTCTTCTTCTTCTTTTTCTTCTTCTTCTTCTTCTTCTTCTTCTTCATTGTCGGATTATACTACAAATTTAACAATAAGACGGGGAACTTTATGAGTTGCATGCACTTAGTCACGCCTCTCGCAGGGAAAACAGGAGGATTTTTGTTTCTCGCTTGGCACAATGCCATAAATATTTATTCCAAACTGCAGCGTATCCTTTCGTCGAACAAATCAGCAAATTTGAAACGGGGGTAGGAGATCTATGTTTTTGAACAAGGCAAATGCGACTAACTAAGCAGAATTTAATGCTGTCATAAAATTTCGCAACTGACGGTCATGAACAAGGCACACCCAAAGATAAAATTTACAATCGAGCATGAGAAGCATAACTCATTGGTTTTTTAGACGTTCTTGTAGGTAGGCGGACAGATGGTTCCTTTCAGAGGTCCATCTATAGAAAAACCACTAGGAACAGTCAATTAAAGTATTTAGTCATATTCGTTCCAATTCGGAGAAACCGAAAGTTGGTTTTGCCCCTGTTAGCTAGAGCCCCTAGAATTTGTTCATCAGATACGATAGAGGATGATATAAGTTTCCTAAATAATGTCTGTCTTGGAAACGGGTATCCGGGGAAATTTATCGATAAGTATCGCCACCTCAGAGAAGGAAGGCCTACTGAAATATCCGTGCCAAAAAAGCCGGTGAGCATCTCCCTTTCAAAGGTGATAATGTGCCAAATGGGATAAAGCGACGACTTAGATGCAAAATTTAACGAACTTACGCCTCCTCTAACTTGTTGTTTATAAGCACCACCAGAGCTATTCAAGTTAGACCGTCCAAATACAGTCTGCCCATGCACGCCAAATCAAATTGTATTTATGAGTTAACACGTAGTTGCGGATGCAAATACACTGGGTGCACACAACTCCGTCAGCCGAAATAGCTGCTAAGGCCGAAAAAAGATACCCAGAAGTTAAATCACAAAACAACCGGTGAACACAGCCCATATGGTGGACCCGATGGCTGCTTTTAAAGGCGTATATATATACCGTAGTGATCGCCATGGCCAACACCAAACAGGCTTGGTCCTCTAGCATGACCAGCATTAACCGCCACGTCGATCGAGACGATCATTACGAAAGGTTACATGCGTGACTAACTAACGAGCGCACACACCCTAGTAACGACTGCTAATCACTGCGGCATTTCGAATCTCACTTTTCGCCACAACCGCCT
The DNA here is from genome assembly GCA_017591395.1 of Schistocephalus solidus. Lineage (NCBI taxonomy): Eukaryota > Metazoa > Platyhelminthes > Cestoda > Diphyllobothriidea > Diphyllobothriidae > Schistocephalus > Schistocephalus solidus. Next base: position 145,563 of record WEDG01002732.1, on the reverse strand, counting down.
CACACATGGCAAACTGCAATTAAACGTTCCGACACCTCCAACCCGACGCAGTGACGCCTTCATCCAACCCGGATAAACTATCGATAATCAAGCTGGCCGTAGTTACTCGCCGCCCACCCACCCCTCCAGAAAAAGCAAACGCAATTGTGCTCCCGTCACCTCCCCCGTCCCAAAACATGTCCCAATTAAGTGTCCACCCACTACCCCCTCACACCAGCTGTTTGTTTGTCGCTATCTGTCCTGTCGCGCCAACTGATCTTAGTTTGACAACTTCACTTTCACCTATGTACATTTAGCGTGATGACCGGTTAGTGTCACCAACTTGAAAATTTACGAGTAAAACTCGATTTCCCGAAGAGCGTTTTCTTTTCACACACACACACACACGCACACGACAGTTCGACCGTCGTAGTTCGACGATGTTCACCGTATGCTCTACGGAAGGGTGGTGCAGGGACGGGGACTTGCGCGTGAATTAGTTTTAAGTGATAGTAGCTTTGCGCTGCAGCTACCGAACTCTCTCCTCCTCCCCATCTGAGCCCGGTATCACGACAGAGTCAAGAAGGCCGGAGGCGGGAGAGGACGCAGCTGGCTGGCGCGACCGGAGCCGCCCCTGGGCGCAGCACACGACAGTTCGACTGTCGTAGTCCGACGATGTCCACCATATGCTCCTTGGAAGGGTGGAGTAGGGACGGTGACTTGCGCGTGAATTAGTTTTAAGTGAAAATAGCCTTGCGCGGCAGCTACCGCACTCTCTCCTCCTCCCCCACCTGAGCCCAGTGTCAAGACAGAGTCAAGAAGACCGGAGGCGGGAGATGACGCAGGTGGCTGGCGTGGCTGGGTCCCATAAGTCCTAGCCGCCCCTAGGCGTGCCACCACACCTCCCATGTTCGGCATTTGTTAGCGGAGTGCAACCCGAATAACGCATGCCGTGCCCTGATGTGGCCCCCGTGTTGGTCCAACGCGTCTACCACGTGGCCCGTTTAGGCGGCACACACACGACAGTTCGACCGTCGATTACGAGGAGTTCAATCGTATGCTCCACACCAGGTGGTGCAGGGATGGTGAGTTGCGCGTGAATTAGTTTTAAGTGATAGTAGCCTTGCGCTGCAGCTACCGAACTCTCTCCTCCTACCCATCTGAGCCCGGTATCACGACAGAGTCAAGAAGACCGGAGATTGGAGTGTGGGCGCGGGTGGCTGGCGCGGCCGGAGCCGCCCCTAGGCGTACCGCCACACCTGGCTCGGATCCCACGGAGTGGTAGTGCCATAAAGGCCACATTAAGAAGGAGCCATTACAGCCTGACTCTCAGTCCGCCAGTCAGCCACTGCACACATAACACACATTGGGCTGACCACGCGGTCCGAGTTATCCCGTCAGTTGGCAACCTTCCAAGCCACGGCTTTTAGCGCACCGTGATAGTTTTAAGCGCGTCAGATTGTTTATAGTGAGGAAAATGCGCTAAGCTGTTGACCTCACTCTCTTCACCACCCCAAAAATCAGACCACCATCTGAGCCAGTCAGTTGTCTGATGTGGGAGTTGGCGCAATGGCTGACGGGTCGGCGTACCCATCTTCGCGCGACACAGCACGAACTGGCCCCCATAGCGCACACACACCAGGATTTAACTTATTCAGGAGATATGGACGAGCCATCACCGGCTGAGTCCCAGTACACTGGTCAGCCACTCGACACACACAGCACATACACTGGGCCGACGGCGCGGTCTGGTGTAAGCGTCAGATTGGCAGACTTCCAAGCCATGGTGTCTAGGACACCGTGATTTTATCGGGTACAGTATGATGATTGTGAGGGTGTTGTCTATGTATTAGTGTAGGTGGTGTGCACTGATGTGGCTAGCCTCCGATGGTTAACCACAGGTTGTCGAGGAGGGGCATGTGTCCTAATAAGCCCATGCGGTGTGTAAATGTGCGGGAGCAGTGAGGGCAGTGGAGGCGGGCGCGGCCACTGTATGCCGGAGCCCCAGGCACTGGCTCACCAGCCTCCGTGCGATGGATTCACACGTGACCGACCAGACCGATACGTGACGTGAATGTGCGGTCGCATTGAGGACAGTTTTGAAGAGAGTGCCCATCGCTGATGGTGGTGGTGGTGGTAGTGAAGGCGAAGGCGGTGGTGGTTGCGGTGGTGGGGGTAACAGGCAATGAGTATTGGAATGTGGTCTCTATGATGGTGGGAGTATTGGAATTGATGACCGCTCCATCGCAGTTGCACTTGCCTCAGCATGGCATGGATGCTGAGGATTCCGGTGCGCTCTAGGACTTCCGTGTCTGGGATCCTGTCTCGTCATCTCAGCTTCAGTATTCTGCGGAGGCAGCTGAGATAGAAGTGATTCACCTTCCTTGCTTGGTTCGAGTGGACGGTCCAAGTTTCCACTTCATGAAGGAGTGTCGTCAAGGCAACGGCTCTTTACATTTTCAGTTTGGTGTTCAGGTGAATACCGTGGCGATTCCACACGGAGGCCTGCAGCCGGCCGAAGGCCTGACTAGCTTTGGAGATCCGCTGGGCAACCTCGATATCGATTCTCGTGTTGCGTGACATCGTGCTTCCTAGATAAGCGAAGGTTTCCACGTTTTTGAGTTGAGCACCGTTGACATTGATTCGGGGAGCATTGTATACCGAGCTGGTTGGCGGCTGGTGCATGACACCCGTTTTGGCTGTACTGATTGTTAATCAAAAATCGGCGCAGGCTGCAGCGAAGAGGTCCATACTCCTTTGCATGTCCTCCTCCGTCACGGTGTTAAGGGCGTAGTCGTCCGCGAAGAGCAAGTCATGGACTGTAGTCGTAGACACGCGCGTTGGAGCCTGCATACACCGACTGTTGAGAAGGTGTCTGTCAGATCTATAGGCGATATGGATCCCAGGCTGTTCATCACAGTAGGCGTCCATCAGCATAGCCGAGAACATGAGACTGAAGAGGGTGGGGGCCAGTACGCAGCCCTGCTTCACTCCGTTGGTCACTGCAAATGCTTCGGATACAGCCCTAATGTCAGTGACGCGCGCCGTCATCCCGTCATGAAGCTGACGCACCATGTGCGTGAACCGCTCAGGACAGCCGAATTTCTGCATGAATTTCCACAGTCCATCGCGATTTACCGTGTCAAAGGCTTTCGTCAGATTCACGAAGGTAGTGTATAGAAGAGTTCGCATCTCCTGGCACTTCTCTTGTAGCTGGCGGGTGGCAAAGATAATGTCAGTTGTTCCGCGGTGTCGGCGGCAGCCACATTGGCTTTCCGGGAGCAGGCCCTGCTCTAGGTGACCGTTCAGACGATTGAAAAGGATACGTACGAAGATATTCCCGGCGATGTTGGGCAACGAGATGCCTCGGTGATTATCACAGAGTTGCCGGTTCCTCTTCCTTTTGTAGAGATGGATGATGGTCGCGTCTTTAAAATCTTGAGGAACTTGTCCTTGGCGCCACATCTCCTGGAAGAGTGTTGTGAGTTCTGCCATCAGCCGGGGCCCCCCGTGCTTGTAGACTTCCGGTGGGATTGCGTCGGATCCCGATGCTTTACTGCTGGAAATCTTCTGCACTGCCCAGATGGTTTCTGGTAGGGAAAACGGCAGATCCAGGTCATTGTTCGTGTCCACTTGAGGGAGCCGGTCAATGGCAGCATCGGAGATGGCTGATGAGCAATTAAGGACACTTCTGAATTGCTCGGCGCAGGGCTACAGAATTTGTGATATCTCTGTCAGGAGTGTTGGGCCGTTAGAGCTGAGCAGCGGTGCGGTCCCCTTGATACACAGGCCGTAGATGGCCTTGATGGCTTTGAAAAAGTTTTTCTTTTTATTGCGGTCCGCATACCCCGTGGATTTCCTCAGCCATTTGGATCATTCAGGCGTCCTGCATCTCCCGCAGCCGTTGCCGTATAAGGCACCGGCATCTGAAGAAGGCTACATTGGTGGCATCAGTCAGAAGGTCCATGTAGGCTTTGTGTAGTCCATTCTTCCCCGCGAGTAAGTTGCTGCTGTTGGCGTCATTTTCGTCAAACAAGTCCTGGTTTTGGCGGCGTGCGCGTCCGAGGACTTCGAGAGCGGTGGACTGGATGACATTTCGCAGTTGGCACCATCGTCTTTCCACGGTGGGGTTATTATCTGGAGCATGCAGGTTCTCCAGTTTCTCGGTTATTTGGTTGCTGAAATCAAAACAGTGAGCAGGCAAATTTAATAAAAGAGTATTTAACTTACCTCGGGGCCTTCGTCGGGGTTGCAGTCGAAGCCTCATCTGGGAGATGACGAGGCGATGATCTGTCCAAACATCGGCATCGCGGAGCGCCTTGGTTACCAGCACGTCCTGTCGATCTCGCCTCCGGACGAAAACATAGTCCAGCAGCTGCCAGCGCAGCGACCGAGGGTGCATGCATGTGGGCTTCTCCCGCGTCTGAAGGCGGAAGAATGCGTTGGTCAGCAGGAGACGGTGTTCCACACACGTTCGCAGAAGAAGAAGACCGTTATCGTTACAGCTACCAAGACCGTGGGGAACCAGCACTCCCTGCCAGGCAGCGTGGTCCGTCCAAATGCGGGCGTTGAAGTCACCAAGGACAACTTACTTGTCCTCTTTCGGCACAGTCGCCCGCAGGGCATGCAGGTCCTCGTAGAATTTGTCCTTCGCCGGATCAGAGCTCGTCATTGGGGAGCGGAGGCGCTGATGATGGTGGCGAACTTGTTTCCCCGAAGAGACAGGCGGAGGCTCGTCAGGTGATCATTGATACCCTGCGGCAGAAAGGGCAGACGTCCAACGTGTAGCATATGATGAAATTGAGCTCCAGGGCACAACGGAACATACATGTTCCTTAAGCAGATCGGTGAGCCCCACACCATCATCATATTCCCGATCACAACCGACAAAAACAACGAGCCCTTGGCTCAATGGTAGAGCGTTCGACTCAAATACCAAAGGTCGCGGGTTTCGAATCACAGGTGTGCCACACTTGGGATTGGGTATGACTGGCTGATGACGGCTAATAAGCCAGAAATGGCCATTCCGGTCTCCCTTGTCTTTGTCGGTTCAATTTCATCATATGCTACACGTCGCTATGCGACCGCCTGCGAGGGCTCTAGTCTGAGCTCCAGGGCACAACGGAACATACATGTTCCTTAAGCAGATCGGTGAGCCCCACACCATCATCATATTCCCGATCACAACCGACAAAAACAACGAGCCCTTGGCTCAATGGTAGAGCGTTCGACTCAAATACCAAAGGTCGCGGGTTCGAATCCCAGGTGTGCCACACTTGGGATTGGGTATGACTGGCTGATGACGGCTAATAAGCCAGAAATGGCCATTCCGGTCTCCTTGTCTTTGTCGGTTCAATTTCATCATATGCTACATGTCGCTATGCAACCGCCTGCGAGGGCTCTAGTCTGAGCTCCAGGACAGAACGGAACATACATGTTCCTTAAGCAGGTCAGTGAGCAGCATACTATCATCATATTCCCGATCGCAACCGACAAAGCAATGAGCCCGTGGCTCAATGGTAGAGCGTTCGACTCAAATACCAAAGGTCGCGGGTTCGAACCCCAGGTTTGCCGCACTTGGGATTGGGTATGACTGGCTGATGACGACTAATAAGCCAGAAATGGCCATTCCGGTCTCCCTTATCTTTGTCGGTTCCACTTTAACAACATATGCTTCGTGTCGCTATGCAACCGCCTGCGAGGGCTCTAGTCTGAGCTCCGGGACACAACGGAACATACATGGTCCTTAAACTTTTGGTGAGCAACACACCACCATCATATACCCGATCACAGCCGACATAACAACGAGACCGTGGCTCAATGGTAGAGCATTCAACTCAATTACCAAAGGTCACGGGTTCAAATCCCAGATGTGCCAAACTTGGGATTGGGCATGACTGGCTGATGACGGCTAATAAGCCAGAAATGGCCATATAGTATATATATATATATAGTAGGCATGTCTCTTGTTGAAGTGCGGTCCTTAACAGTTTGCACCCATACCCACGTCCACATTGACCATAATTGGCGCGCTGGGTTGATAGTCCTATTTGTGTCCTGATTGCGTTTCTCCTCGTCTTTCGGGGTAGTAATTGATGCAGCAGTAATCATGACTGCGCCTTCGTCGGCCCTGAATTGTGGCGTGGTTACGTCCTAGGATTCAAGTTAAGCCTAATTTCGTATTTGCTCTTAAGTTCAATGAACTGCGCCTGGAGTCTTTGGTAGGCTGCCGTAAGGGCAACACAACGGTTGTTCAATGTAGTCTCCATGTGCCAGGCTTCGATTGTTTCCCTGGTTACGCTCTCATTTCCTCGACCCAGGATTTCGGCGTTTTGGAAAGCGAACGTGTGCCCAGAGTTTGCACAGTGTTCCGACACCAGGGACAATGTGTCCATTCACCTCACTGCCCGCACATGTTCGGTAACACGAGACTGCAACCGCTTCCCTGTCTCTCCGACGTAGTTAACTTCACATAAGTTACATTGGATCCGGTAGATGATGTTTGACGTCTCACCTCGTGGAAGGGGGCCTTTTGGTATCATAATTAGATACCGAATGGATGAATACGGTCGATGGGTGATTCCAATCCCCAGCGGTCTGAGGAGGCGGGAAACGGCCTCAGAGACGCCGTCAATGTATGGCAGTGCACGCCAGACTTTTGGATGTTCTGTAATCAGATTTTGCCTTGGTTTGGCCAGCCTGCTGCGCTCGATGAAGTTACGAGGGTATCCATTGGCCATGGAAAGGCGCTGAAGGTAGCGTAGTTCTGCCCTTTTGTCGTCCGAATCGCTGCAATGTGTTTCTGCCCTTCTGTAGAGAGTTCGCACACAGCTGCGTTTGTCGCACAACGGGTGCTTACTGTGGTAACTTAAGATTTGGCGTGTGTTGGTTGGTTGATGTAAATAGGAAAGTTCTTTTTTAAGTAGATAATCACTCAAGGCGCGGTGATAAAGAGCTCGAACGCAGCTTCTTTGTGGGCAGCAAGGTGGTTGCTCCCATAGTTGAGAGTCTTTTATGTGGACGCTGTTTGCGAGCTTGCCATCCCTCAATCTTTTGCGCAGTGACGTCGAGAAACGGCAGGATGTCGCCTGCTGCTCCTTCGCGAGTGAATTTTATGGCGGGGAAGACACCATTAAGACTTTTATGCAGTCGTTTCTCTTCGCAGTTACTTATGACCCCGAAGGTATAATCTATGTAGTGAAGCAAAATTTCGGACTGATATGTTGAACCACAGCTTCTTCTAGATGTTGTAAGACTAGTTCGGGAAGTAGCCCCGATATCGGTGAAACCATTGGAGTACACCTGACCTGTTGGTAATGCCTACCATCGAATCGGCAATAATTCTTAAGGCAGAGTCCAAGCAGGTCTAAAACGTGCTGCATTGGAACGTTTTATTGGCGTTTCTTCTAGGCGTCGAGCTATGCTCTCAATTCCCAGATTATGTGGTATTGAGAGAAATAGAGCAACTACATCAAATGGCAGGATGCATTCATCAGGACTTACATTAAGGCCTTGAAGTCTTTGAAGAATCGCATGCGATCCATTACCTAGGTGCTTTATGCGTTTGTATAACCATTTGGTATGGTTATCAAGTAGGCGATCAAATGACTGGCACTAGGATTCTCAATGGTGTGTCCGCTTTGTGAATCATTGGACGAACATAGGCCCATGCGTTGCGCGGATTATTGAGAGCTAGAAATTCGGAGTCCGCGGGGTTTATGAGTTTCAGTCAATTGAGATCATTTACTTTCTTCATTACAGATGCAGCCTTTTTTGTTGGATCCTCAGCAATGGGGATGTAGGCCACCCTGTCATTAAAGGCTTGATTGGCCTTATTGACATAGTCCAGCTTGTCCATGATGACGGTTGCACCACCTTTGTCAGCAGCTACAACTACGATACTGTCGTCCGACCTCAGGGAGTGTAATCGCTTTATCTTCTTCCATTGAGAAGGTTTTCTGACGTTTTATTTTTCGATAGAGGCCGGTAGCACAGCTGCGTATATCAGCACGCATGTCCTCAGGGATGGATGAGTTTAGTAGGAGGGATTCGAGACCGACTAAGAATTTCGTAGGCGCAGCATCAGTATGACTAAACCTTATGCCTTTCGACAACAGGCTTGTTTCGGTGGGGTTGAGACTCATTTTCGAATGTTTTACAACTCTTGTAGATATAGTACTGTCGTTGATGGGAGTGAGAAGTGCTTGGAGCCTCTTTGAAGATCGGCTCGTTTCTTCATACGAGCATCCTTGGTGGTGACATTTATGTGCTCCAGGTTGTTGAAAATATCCTCAGGTAGGGATGAAACGCCTGGAACCTTTGGTCAGAGATATTTGCTTCAAATCGACGAAGAAGATTGTGGACGTCAGATATACTCGTACTCATAACACGAAATCGTTATTTGCGAGCGAACAAATTCCCAGCATCATTGGGCAGCGTGCGTTTAAAGCGAAGAGACGTTGGAAGGATGCCATGATCACGACAGCAGTGGAGAAAACACAGCTGTTCCAGTGTTGCCGCCTCCATCTGCGCGAACTTCTCCCAACGTTTGGTTACAGTCAGCGTGTGACGTCCGAAAATATGTTGAATAATTAAAAGGTAATGTGAATTCCGAGATGATAAATGAAGTAAGAAGGTTCGTCGGAAAAGCTAGGTTTACTCGTGAATTTTCAAGCTGGTTACACCAAGCCGTCGTCAGACGAAATGAGAAGTGAGAGTTGGGATTGTCACGCTGGAGGGCTTAAGGGGACACAGGTTACACCGACAGACTGACGCCATGGGGGGTTTTGAGGGGCCGTGAATCCTGTTGCGATAGCTGTCGCATGTAAGGGGAGGGGGGCTAGAGTTTTGATAGCAAGTCACGTGGCAATTTTCTTGTAGCTGGCAGGCGGCAAAGATCATGTCGGTTTTTCCGCGGTGTTGGCGGAAGCCACATTGACTTTCTGGGAATAGGCCCTGCTCTAGGTGACCGTTCAGACGATTGAGAAGGATACGGGCGAAGATCTTCCAGGCGTAGTTGAGCAACGAGATGCCTTTGTGATTATCACAGAGTTGCCAGTTACTCTTCCGTTTGTAGAGATGGACGATGGTCGCGTCTTTAAAATCCTGAGGATCTTGTCCTAGGCGCCACATCTCCTGGAAGAGTGTTGTGAGTTCTGCCATCAGCCGGGACCCACCGTGCTTGTAGACTTCCGGTGGGATTGCGTCGGATTCCGGTGCTTTACCGCTGGAAATCTGCTTCACGGCCCGGATGTTTTCTGGTAGTGAAGATGGCAGATCCAAAAATCGATTTTGCTTAGGCATTCCTGCCAATGGTTGTCATTGTGGTGTGAACTCCCCTGTGGATTGGCTGTCGTATTTTCCAGCTTTCTTTCAGGTTGCCGTACACAGGGTCCAATTCTATATGTCGGTTAAATGGCCTCCAAATATCCTCGGCCTTTCTTAGATGGACAGGCGACAAAAGTGCGGGTTTTTGCCAGGCAAACATGTGCTCAGGCTTTAGCGTATCCATAGCGACTTGAGATAATTTGGTCTCCTCTCCATACTGTCAATTGATGTTCGCGTATGCGCGTGGAGGCTGACTTTCCTGTCTTACCATAATACACCACAGTGTGGCTGTCACATGGAATCTTGTTCCCATGCAAATTTGAGCCCAGTTTCTAGTGTATGCATGGCAACTTGAGACAGGTGGTCTCGTCTCTTTACAGCCAGGGAAGCTGTGGTAGACCCGTGTTACCGAACACGTGCGGGCAGTGTGGAGAATGGACCTATTGTCCCTGGTGACGGAACACTGTGCAAACTCTGGGCACATGTTCATCTTCCAAAATGCCGAAATCCTGTCTCGAGGAAATGACAGCGTAACCAGGGAAACAATCGAAGCCTGGCACATGGAGTCTACGTCGATCAACCGTTGTGTCACCCTTCCAGCAGCCTACCAGGCTCTCCGGGCGCAGCTCATCGAGCGTAAGAGCAAAAACGGAATTAGGCCAAACGTGAATTCCACCGCGGGAGAACCTAGGACGGATATGCACCTGGCAGTTCGACCGTCGAGTTCGACGAGGTCCACCGTATGCTCCACAGCAGGTGGTGCAGGGACGGTGACTTGCGCGTGAATTAGTTTTAAGTGATAGTAGCCTTGCGCTGCAGCTACCGCACTCTCTCCTCCTCCCCCACCTGAGCCCGGTGTCAAGACAGAGTCAAGAAGATCGGAGATGGGAGAGGGCGCAGGTGGCACTGTCCGAGCCGGTCAGTTGGCTGATGCGGAAGCGGGCGCAGCTGCTGGTGACCTCGTCTACGTGAACTACGTACACGACCAAGCCCCCCAACGTTGTTAACTTCACAGGAGTTACATTGGATCCGGTAGATGATGTTTGACGTCTCACCTCGTGGAAGGGGGGCTTTTGGTATCATAACTAGATACCGAATGGATGAATACGGTCGATGGGCGATTTCGATCCCCAGCGGTCTGAGGAGGTGATAAACTGCCTCAAAGACGCCGTCAATGTATGGCAGTGCACGCCAGACTTTTGGCTGTTCTGTAATCAGATTTTGCCTTGGTTTGGCCAGCCTGCTGCGCTCGATGAAGTTACGAGGGTATCCATTAGCCATGGAAAGGCGGTGAAGGTAACGGAGTTCTGCCCTTTTGTCGTCCGACTCGCTGCAATGTGTTTCTGCCCTTCTGTATAGAGTTCGCACACAGCTGAGTTTGTGGCACAACGGGTGCTTAATGATGTAACTTAAGATTTGGCGTGTGTTGGTTGGTTGATGTAAATAGGCAAGTTCTTTATAAGTAGATACTCGCTATAGGCGCTAGACTCCAGAGAATAATCGGGGAAATAATTTCTGAAATTATTAAGTGCAGGACATGGAGCCAGGTGATTCGGACATTAGATTTTAGGGTCAGACCCGAAATTTCAATGAACATTTGGGTCGAAGGCAATCAACCACTGTGGAATAACCACGTAATGCCCATTCTACAAACAAGTAGTTCTACAAGTAGTATGAATCTTATATGGCAAAGACAGTATACTGTACTTCCGACATAGGTACTAGTTAAAAGCCCAGACACGTGTTTTGCCGATGTTTCTGCTGCTGCTTGACACAGCAACGAGGGGTTCGGCTCCTCAGTGGGTTCCCCAGCGTTCCCTATGCGGTCTCACCCTTATTCTGGTTCAGCGCTGAAGTTACGTAGTCCATCTGGGAGACATCCGGCTTCTTTCACAAAAGTAACGGCATGATATCTTCACCTGTCAATAGTGTGGTAAAAAGAGTTACAGGGCAGTTGTATGCACCGAGTTCAGGGCGGAGTATAAGAGCGACAGTACTGAAAGTTAACTATGGTAGAGAGACGCTCACAGAGCGCGTCACCGGACAACCTCCTCCTGTTGCGTCGTCAGTCACAATGCGGCTAACAGTCTAAGCTGATTGTGATTACCCACAAAGACGAGGGAGCCTAAGATGGCCATTTCTTATCGCCGCCACTCAGCTATTGATTCGCATCCAATCTTTTATCCTTTTTTGATAGCTACCATAACCGTTTGAGGGCTTGCAGGCCCGCAGTTAATTCCGCTGTTTTAGGAGGAAATTCTATCTCTTTATGTTTAAGTAAATAATGTCAGTCTGCGTGGAAGAGCTTGCAGACACCCCTCTCAGACTCAAATAAAAAGGCGTTCACCGATCACGTTACAGGAAAAATTCGACCTATTTTATTGAGACTATATCTAGAGTCATGACAGCAGCTGCACAGCGGCTAGAATTATAAGCCAAAGAAATTACTGGCAGACAAGAAAGAATTGAATAGACATTTCTGGCATATTATTCATCATCAGATAGCCACATACAACCCTGAGTTTTACCACCGCTGCGGCTCAAATCGTGGTCTGTCGGTTAGAAGTCCAACGCTGGACCCACGAGCGCCACGAGCTCGTTGTCTTGACAGGTAGTAACTGGAATTTGAGGTAAGGACCTCGTGAAGTTTTACGACCGTGTGCAATTCGTTTGCCTGGCAATGCGCTCAACCGTTTAATAAAATATTCGAACTAGTAAAAATGCATTAACTGCCACAAGGTGACATATATTTTCCTCTTTTCTCTCTGTCTCCCCCTCTCTCTCTTAAGAAAGATCAATCCTGTAGATAAGCAATATTTACTAGGTAATACTTACAAGAGCATGAGGACTGACATTGTTAGTTTTGTCGTTGCCAGTCAGCCAACATTTACTGTTCACCAACCCGTTTTTCTTCTTGTTCCTGGGGTTCGCATACTACTTATTTGCCTCAAACTTTTTTTTACCGTTTGACGGCTGGCAGGCACGCAAGAAATCCCACTTTCACAGGCGCAAGTTCAACCCCTTTATGCTAATTTAAATCATGTGGGCACTTTTGCACGACTTTGCAGAAACCACACCTAAGGAACTTGTTATTGGCAGATAAACAGCCGATAGGCCACTGACCTTCCAGTGTCTCACCCATGGGGGGAAGGCTTGACATCGATTGTCTTAAGCTCTCGATCTTGCCTTCAGTGGGAGGCGCTTCTATTGGATAAATTCAACTACAATTTTCCAATCAAAATGCGGGTAGAAGGATACTTTATAAATCAGTCCGTGTTCTTCGGGCAGAGAGAGAAAGTGAGAGAGAGAGAGGCATTGGCTAGGAATCGTTGTGCGATCGGTAACGAATGCTTACCCTGACGACAACAGTGACGCGTAAGTAGGCATGTAATGCGGTCTTATTCAGCGCTAAACAGCCGGATCACTGCCAACGCGTTACCACCCTGTTCCGTCCTTGAAACTGCCCTGCCCCCCGCCATTACCACCGTTCCCGTATTAACCGCCTACCATGCCAGGAATCAACAAACCTCCCCGGGTTACGCTTACACAAGGGCAACGTGCACAAAAAACAGGAACATCTTCTCTTACAGGTAAGCAGCGCATACAGATTTGTTATGATCGTAGTACGGAGAAGGGTGGGATTCTACTACGACCTTGAGTTTTGCGGCAGGGGTTGACTTTTCACATGCTATCATGAATTCAGGATAAACCGGTGGATTGCACTTGCACGGGGGCCTTGAATATGTCCGATCCTGACCGACAGAGCGTGATTCCAGTATCTCAAATAATAAAATAATTTGACCTTGAATGCTCAGTGACCCATTAGATCCGCTTGGGCCGGCAGTTGAAATTAGGATATGAATATGATTCAGATATTGTTTTTGATGGCAGTCATCAGACTCGTTCCACTCCCACGCTATTCACAAGGTATGTTAATCTGATTCAGTTAGACGTCTTTCGATCCGTTCTCCCAGATCAGATCTTTTGTTCGTGGTCAGGTTGCTGAGGGAGCTGTACAATGGGGTTACGCTAGAGGGTGACTAGGTATTCATTCGAAAACTTACCTCGATGCGACCGGAATATTCATCAATTATAGATGTGCTGTAAGGATTCTAGACATCTAAAATCCAGGATAACGTGCGGAGAGGATTCAAGGTCGTAATCTTAGTGTTTTTGAGTACGCCCAATGTTAATTTATGCATATATGGGTTTGACTAACGGATTTTCAAGTTTTAATGGGGCCATTTGTCGTGCAAAACCAACTTAAATCTGTATATAATAATAAGGAATGCTTAATACTGATTATAATTACGTACAATTCAAAGTTTACACCACAAAAGGCAAAGTTTGGATGTCGGCTAAGATCACTTGCTTAGACAAACTAGCTGGGCGAGTTAGGCAGTGCGTTAAATGTGCTTACCCCTCCTCACACGGCCAATATACGCCACTTCAAGTTTAAACTCCAATGTTTGCAATGATTTTGCAATAAACGGCATCCTTCTGGAAGTCCGTGTTTTAATTGTATGAATTATTCGATACTATGTGTTATAATCTGATTCGACAGTTTTGAGCTTCATGATACATATCCGTTTCAAAAGTCACTTCTCCTCTCTCATAGTCTTTCCCAGCAGCAGCCTTCAAATTGTCATAAACGACAGAAATTTATCTGAATCAGACCGAACGTTTGTAAGCAGCTGTATGAAGCCTGTGAATATGGAAGCAAAGGAATAGTAGGACAATAATATCCAGAATTATCAATCTTTTAAACGTTTAAAAAAAACGAAATATCCCTTTTGTTTGGGTTTAAGGTTTCAAGTAAACGAGAAGCACTGGTGAAATACATACAAACTCCGAGAAACCACGAAAAGAAATAAGATTAACTTTGTGCGTGGCCTACATACCAACAAAATCACACAACGAGTTAGGTTAAGTGGCATTTATTGTGAGTTCTAGCAACAGAAGTAACTGAAAGTTTCCTTAACTATATGAAAATGCACTTCAATATAGGAGTAAGCTTGAGCCATCGTTACATATTACTGTCTCAAGCGAAAATGACATTCACCAGGCCATTGCTTTTTGTCTCGAAGCTCCAGCCGAAAACCCACGTAGTTAGTCGCAAAGCGACGAGCACTCAGCAACTGCCAGTTTTTCACCAACTACGGGTCAGACAGATCTGACTTTTGAACCCTGGTCGGTTGATCAATGATTCAGATGCTCTCCCACCTGATACATGTGTTCGCATTCTGTCCGAGGCGATCGGTAATATTCAAATCTGAATGGAAAGGGCGTTCACGGTGTTAATTTGGAAGATTTCGGCTTCCCGCGAGTCTTCAGTTCTTCTAACCTCTGGTTCAAGTGTGGCTGATGGCCGGCCAAACCAGAAGTGGTCATTCCAATCCTCCTTGTTCACGAATGAGTACAAGAGTTCGAGTCACAGGAGCTTGCATGAGCAAGAGAAATTTGTTCGAGCACCGAAAAAAATTATTTATTCTTCTGAGCAGTTAACCAAAAAACGACTCTCACGTTTCCATATGGCAATTCTACACTCTAAGGGATATGCGAATTCAGAAGACATATTTCTGGAAAAAAACACAGCTCCCCAAAACTATCCAACTATTAGGAGAAACATAACGTTAATCCAAAAAAACTATTGAAGTTATCATTAAGTCATAGTAAAAATAATACTCAACGGTTTTTCCCAGGGCAAAAACCGGATCAATGCAGCCATCCTAAACGCCTACCCCTCGCTTGTTAGTGGGAATATAACGATGTTAATAGTTAAGGTTAGTTTCACGAAATTTTAGCTCCAGCTCAGAACCGATAGATAATTTTGCAGTTCCTGCACAAGATACAAGCAAATTTTTGCAAATAGTCAAAGTCGAAGGGGTATTACGTTCCTGTTAATCGCTTTTTTAAAACCGAGTGATTGTACACTATGCACTTAGTTCTTTGCTCACTGTCTGATGCCATGTTTCTAAATAGACTCCGCAGATGCGGTGAACCAGAGATCCAGCCAGATCGGATAACAGTATGCGATAATTGGGCCACGCACAGTACACTGAAGTCAAAAACTGCTGCCAGAGTGTGGCGGCACGCATAGACACCTCTTCTCCATCCACACGGACGATTTGAGATTCCCAGACGACTGTTTCTGTGTTAAATATGCTGACGATGTGGTTTTTGGTCATCCCCTTGCAAATCAGACATATCTCCAGTTTCTGAGGGATGGCCTGGACCATGTCTCAGCATGGTCGTTGGAAAACGGTGTTCTTCCAGTGCTTTTTCCAACTGCAACCCCCTCCCAGTCGTCAATACTTAGACTTTCTGCCCAACGAGGTATCCTCTTTCCAGTATCTTGGTGTCATTCTGGCATCTAATATTTCATTCCCTCCTCATATTGATACTATTTTTACTAAAATTCGTAATCGTCTTTAATGTATTCGTCGTGTACGTTCCTAAAACACACCTCAACCCTTATCTAACAATTTATAAATGCCAGATGATTTTAAAACATATCCTACGAATGCTGTCTTCTGCTGCCGGTGTTTCTCATATAGTTTTAATGGATACGATAATAGAACGACAGCTCAAGCAATTCGTTGATCGAATTGCTTGTCCTCCGGCCCCTCCTCTCTGACCATGCGCCGAGCTTTTGACATATCGCTTGCCAGACATCGGCATATCAGCGTTCTGTATTACCGTTTCAAGCACGTTACCTCACGTGTAAGGAGACAGAAATACGGAAACTAAGATGGGAACGGTGGTCCTAATAGATGTCATCTGCAACCTTTTGATTCTTACGTAATCTGTTAATTTTTCTTTTGTCTCCATGAATGAAGCCAGTTTATGTTAAAAATTTGAATGAAAATTTCCAAATAAAATGTATTCCTCTCTCTCTTTCTCTTTCTACACCGCGTCAGCCATTGTCAGCCTTGAACAGTGAGCTGGCACATAAGAGAAGGACGAACGTGTGAGGCCAACACCGAGGAATCCAGACCCTACGACAGTTCATCGCATTCCTCACGTCAGAGGCATTTCAACCCATCACGACGCTCTAAACGTCATAGTTCTGAAGGCCAACAAATGGCTGGGTAACTCGGGCCCCTCAGAACGAAGAGGCAGTTTCAGTGGCTCCTTCTCCATTTGGCCTTTTGGACACTACCACGCAGGGAATACCGCGTTCCCTCGTGTTGTAAGAGCCTGGTAAATTATGTGACAGGCGTCCTCGGATCGAATAACTGCTTATACTTGAGTTAAAGAGCTCAAAGTACTTGCATAGAATTTCTGGAGGCGAAAATCCGGGTCTCTTAATGAGACCACTCCAGGTCAGATGAAGATAGACGGGATAATGGCCCCGTTGATTTCAAGGTACTTATTAGGATGTATTTCAGGTTTTGATATGGCTGCTACTTAAAAGCTTGCAGTAGGTTGTCTTGTAAATATAAAGTTCGACGGGCTGACCGTGGGACAGCGGGGACAATGGGGACGATTATTTACAGAGCTTTCCATGGGGACAATGGGGACAATTATTTACAGAGCTTTCATTTCATTGGATGCCAACCGTTTCTTTTTCATTTTGCGTGGGTTATTTTCATCTCATTTAAACTTAATGTTTATTCGTAAATTTCGGTTTTTAATTTACTTTATCGTTTTTCATGCTTTTTTTGTTATTCTATTGCCCCATTCATAAAACGCCTATTACCAGGGTTTCCGAAAGACAGGCTCTCAGGTTTAATCATTTAATCTGGCACCCGCCTATTGTGCCTCTACCCAGGTCAGGTGAAGATTTACGGGACAATAGCCCCGTTGATCTCAAAGTACTTATCAGGATGTATTTCAGGTTTTGATGTGGCCGCTTCTCCACTCGAATGTTAATTAAATTTATTAATTTGCCCCTACTACTACTAGCCACTATGCGGCTACTGGCGGGGCTCGAGAATGAGCCCCAGGGTAGAATGGGATGAGTGAATTCCATTATCCATCAGTGAGCGTTCAGCAAGGAATGAACATATTCCCGATGTAAACTGGCAAGACAGCGAGCCGGTGGTTAAAGTGTTAGAGCATTGGACCTCTGATAAACAGGTCGTGAGTTCGAGCCTCGGGTGGGGCACCACCTGGGGCTGTGTATGACTGGCGGATGACGGCTAATGAGACAGAACTGGTCATTCTATTATCCCTTGCCTTTGTTAGCATTTATATGGGCTTTGGGCAGAATTGAATAATTCAATTGACCCAAGTGTGAAAGAAGTGGCTGCGTCGGTGGGATTCGAACCCAAGCCAGCAAGAGGAATCCTTTAGTGCAGCCAACGCTCTAGCCAACTGAGCTAAGAGGCCCCCACTGGGAGCCGTGAGCTTAATCACACTTGGGTCAAGGTACCCGCCTCGTAGCTCAGTTGGCTAGAGCATTGGCTGTTTTGAAGCCTTCCATTTCTGGAGTGGGTTAAAATTCCACCGAGGCCGTCGAGCTTATCACCAGTGGGTCAAGTGATAACCTGCCTCTAATACTACAACTAGCCACTATGCAGTTGCTGTCGGGGCTCGAGAATGAGCTCCAAGGCAGAACGGTACCAGTGGGTTCCACTAACAATCGGGGAGCCTTTGTCAAGTAAGTTGAGAATCCCTGATGTCCCATTTTACTTGGATAACCTTTGCTGAATCGTCAGGGGCCTCGTTTAGCCACAGGTAAGAATACCACAATAGTTGACGGAGTCTGCTGAGCGTTCGACAATCCAATATCGTTAAAGGGGACAAGAAAGAGGAAAATCAGCATCTTGCTCTTGCTCTTCTTTCCGAAGCGGCTGGCAGGTTTAGTTCCCAAGAGCTCACTCACCAAAACTTGTGCACCCACT
The DNA here is from genome assembly GCA_017591395.1 of Schistocephalus solidus. Lineage (NCBI taxonomy): Eukaryota > Metazoa > Platyhelminthes > Cestoda > Diphyllobothriidea > Diphyllobothriidae > Schistocephalus > Schistocephalus solidus. The sequence goes on along the minus strand of WEDG01002732.1, from coordinate 127,408 downwards.
CGATTTTTGGGCGGGTTCCACGAACCCAGACGAAACTTCGCAGATTACTGTACTCTATAAACATACCTCACTCCGTCCTGACTCTACTGTCCAGCTTTCAAAGCTTTCCAATAAATGTATTTTGTCTCGAACTTGATGACTGTAGGACTCTGAGTACGAACACTCCCGATAAGAGCCCTGAGCGGGCTTTTGAATTTGAGCCATTACTTTTTCCTCCTTCATTCATATTTGAATTTTCAGATATTTACGTGGACTTGTCCATTTTTAGCATTAGATACTGCTATTTATCACTCTTTTATATGTCAAGTTCGATAAGAAGGCCATTTAAAACGACGCCTGCACCGCTTTGAAGAAAATCTGGCGAAATTTTTTGACACGTTCTTAAATAACCGTCCATGCTGCTGACAGTTGCAGTTTTCGGTTACTATATTTCTTTTGTGTTCATCCGGTGGTTTCTTTTGCATACCAATTTTATCCATAGTGAATTTGAGGCCTTTTTGCTGAAAATTTTTGAAATATTACTTTAGAATACAGCACGTTGTTCTCTCTCTCTCTCACTCACTCTCTCTCTCTAAAAAATTATCAAGCTCTGTAGACCTGGTTCTGAGGCTACGTCCAATCTTAAAGACAAAGTGGATGTGGTCTGGTCAAATTAATAATGTGGCACTCGTCTCGGGTGGACATTTTTTGGGAAACTGGTTTGAATATAGTCAATACCGGACGAATAACGCAGTATTAATAAAATAATCGGTGGAATTTGGCGTCCTTTGTAAGCAAAGATACCTCGATTTGCTAGCAGCCTCTTGGAGTCGTTTTCCGATATTTTCACTAAGCGCCCTTTTCCTCTCCATTTTGCAGAGATGCGTTGATTTTTTTGAAGGTGGCCTCTACTATGAATACCTCCATAGTCTTGGATTTATAGTCAATCCTAACCAATGGAGGCTGTGCATCTCAAGTCCAATGGGCTGATGCCATGGCGGTTGAGTAACCATGGTGATACTGTAAGGGCTCTATTTTTCGATATTTTATGTAAATGAGGATTTGGGGTATACCTAATTCTTTTGTCTTTATAAATAGGGCTTTTTGGTTGCGAAGGCGTGCGTAATAATGCTTTTTGGATAAGAGAACTATAGGACTTGACACGGATGTGTCGGAGATATTATAGTTTGGGTAGTGAGCTTTTGTGTAAGCGGTTGCTCGTTTCGCGGTGTCGCTGCAGTCATTATTGGTGTTACCGTAGTCGTTATACTATTATCTAGCATTTTGTCTTGAAGGGTCCAGCATCTCTGTTTTCACGCTGTTCTAAGGTGCTGGTAGCGTATTGGAGTTTCGGTTTTGACTGTTGATGACCTCCTCTTCTAATTGTTTTTTTTCCAATTATGTGTTGTTTGACGTGGGTGTCGAAGGTAGAAGAATGCGTTGCATGCTCGACTAAAGGAATGCTGTGTTGGTTATTTCTTGTCTGTTCTATGGATTTATTCTGGAGTTGTCTTCAGTGCATTGGTGTTAAGTCTGGACCTAGAAAGGATTTAAGGGTTTGAAAATTTTCGTTAATGCAGGATTATTTAGTATTATTTCAGTCTCGGTTTGGGTAAAGAATGTTACCAATACTGATCTATTGTGATTTTTTGAGTCAAGTCTTGTGATGGAAGCTATTTGGATGTTACGTCCACCGGAGTAGATGGTTGTCATTTGGTTTATTGGTAAAAGGAAATTGCGGATAAGTATTTTTATTTTATTTATTTATTGCCAGTTTACAGGCAAGGTCAAAAAAATATACAGTAGAGGGTCAAGCTGACAGTGAAAAAAACTCCTGATCGTTGTTTCAGGTGTTTTCAGGAGAAAAAACTGCAGCTTATTGAGTAATTAAAGTTCTGGACAGGGACGCGTAAACACAGGTGCCCGGTAAAGAACCTCTCCATTCAGTGTTACGGATCCGATATTCTGCAACAGCAGGTATTTCGGCGAGCGGCTGTTCGCTGTCGACTGAGAAATAAGCCGATTGAGGTCTGCAGCGCCAGTAATTTTTCCCCTCAGCATGAAGACCGGCACAGGATTCAGAGTCCATGAACGCCATCAGAACCGAAGAGAGCTTCAACAGAGTCAGCACCCAAAAGTTTTGGAAGGTGTCCTGAATGTAGAAAACTAGTGAGAGTTCACGTAAACAAGGGATAGCTATGCTGAATTTTGATACTTCTAGGTAACTTATTCCAGATTGCTATAGCGTTTACCGAAAAAAACTGTCGGTATCTAACTGTGCGTGCCAAAGGAAGAAATAAAAATACATCTCGATGACGGGTGCGCCGAGAGTGGTCGAGGTGCCTCAGAGATGTAAGGGGGTTAAATGTACGACTGTTTAGTAGTTTTAAACAGTAAAAATAGTCCCTTATGTAATCTGCGAAGCCACAGCGGGTCAAGGCTTGTAAGCTCACAGCGTTGGTGATAGGACAGGTTTCGGTGATCTGAATAGAAAACTCTTTTTGTAAAGAAGTGCTGGACTGATTCTATCTTCTTTCGTTCACTAGCGTGCAGAAGACTAAATAGAAACGAGCAATATTCCAGACTAGGCCTGACATACATTTAATAGAGGCTGATTCTAATTTTGACGGTTTTGAAATTTCTGAGAATAAACCCAGTAGTTTGGCGTGCTTTCGAGACAATCAGGGCGCAGTGCTTGACAGATTAAGACTACTAGAGTATGATATGCTCAGATCCTTTATAAGTCGGGGCACGTTTAGATCGTGACCGTCTATGCTTAGGTGGGGCTGATGGTTGTCGCCAATAACCATCACGGAGCACTTTTGCCAAGAAAGTGAGAGGCGCCATGTGCGAAACCACTGAGCAAAGGCCTGAAGATCCGTTTTTAAGAGCTCAAGCACGATGTTGCGATCAACCGGTTTATATCGATAGGCAACTTTTAAATCGTCAGCGTACATAAAGGGCCTACCTTACTGAAAACAATCAGGAACATCGTTGACAAAGAGGCAAAATAGAAGCGGGCCGAGCACGCTGCCCTGAATAACTCCGCTCCTCACATGCGTGGGGTTGGAGATAACATCAGAAATTTTAACCCGTTGTGCGAGAGCATTCAAATAGGAAAATATTAAGTTCAGAAGCTTGTTACCTATGCCGAAGGAGGCAAGTTTCAGCAGTACGAGATCATGGTCAACACGATCAAAAGCCTTAGTGAAATCGAAGTAAACGGTGTAAATTGCAAAACCTCTGTCTCTAGATTGTAGCACATGATCAAAGAAAGAGAGCTGGCAAGTGTCACAAGACCTTTTTTCGAGAAAACCATGCTGAGCCGCATTAAGTAGGTTATTTTCTCTTAGGTGACACATCATCTTGTCTTTGATCAAGGACTCGAAGATCTTCGAGACTGCTGGTAGTGTATTTATTGGTCTAAAGTCGTCAAATGACGTAGGTCGGCCGTGTTTCGGAATAGGCAGTATGTGCGATTCCTTCCATAAAGTAGAGAAAGTTTCACTTTCAAGAGCAAAATTAAATATCTTATACAGAAGGGACGGAAATATATCGTTTGCATCCGTCTTTAGAACGCTAACCGGGACGCCATCTGGTCCTGGACTGTAAGATTGAAGAAAACGCCGAATGGCTACGCTCACGTCCCAGAGGGTAAAAGTTATGGTTTCGAGGACGTTACCGGTCCAAGCCCGGATGTTAGGAAAGGGCGTGACGGTTTGTTCACTAAACGTTCTAGACAAGAAAGCATTGAAGCTATCAGCAGTCAACTTAGCGTCAGCTATTGGGTTTCCTAAGGCATCTCGAAGTACGGGGTGCTGCGTTTTTCTCTGCGTTTTTAGTGTGCGCGAAAAAAGCTTTGCAACATTTAACGAAGGGTTTTCGGCAAAGGTAACCTCATCGGCTTGTCGTTTTTCGTCAGACAGCCTCTTAGCCTCTTCAAAGATGTTCTGGATCACGGGCAGGACGGAGGTGTCGTTTTGTAGATGAAAACGACGGGAGAGTCTACGCAGTCTACGGCGGAATGATAAAGGGAGGTAGACTTCATCCTTTACATTAATTATTTTTTTACGGGGAACAAAACGAGAAATGAGTGGACCTAGAACTTTGTAAAAAGTATAAGTACAAACATTCACATCCGAACATACAAAGAAGTTAGTCCAGTCGTGGGAATTTGGGTGTGTTAGCAATTCCCTCATATTTGCTGATCTGAAATCACGAAAAAAGCTATTTTCAATTCAATTCAATTTATTGAGGGAAATAGGCATGGGCCTTTGAGTACCCTATTTGTAACGTAAAATTAAGTGCGGTATACAGAGAAACCGTGTGGGTTGCAAAGGTACAAAAGGCGGTCATAAAATATGACAAGTGGTGCACGACTCTCGAGGGTTAAGATAAATTCCTCATCGCTCAGGCTCGTTGCGGAACAGTAAACTGTCAAGGTTCCTTTTAAGCTTTCCAGCGATGGTGACATCACAACGTCTTCAGGGAGAGCATTCCAAAGGTCTTAGCGAAAATATCTTCATCGAAATCCAAAAAGGCTCGTCTGATGGCATGCAACACCGAAATTGCGCTCTTCGCCACTTTAAAAGCAGTGAGACGATGGTTTTAAGGTGGTGGTCGTCAGCACACCAAGGTCCTTTTGGGTTTCCACGTCTTTTAAGGCTTCACCGTTGAGAAAGTAACTTCTACTTTCGGCAGATCCAGACGGGTTGCCTAAGCGAAGTATTGTACACTTATCGACGTTGAACCGCAAAAGCCAATAATTCGACCACTCCTCCAACCGAGTTAGGTTGATCTGCAGTTTATCTTCGTCAGCAGGGCTCTGGATTACATTCCAGATTTTAATGTCGTCGGCAAACATTGCTGCTTCACAGTCGAGATTCCTGACACAATCGTTCACGTATATCAAAAGCAGTATTGGCCCTAGTACTGAACCCCGAGGAACCCCACTCTCGACCGCAGCAGAACTTGACCTCTCTTGGCTGATGCACACAACCTGGCGCCGACCCACGAGGAAGTTTTCGATCCACTTGAGGAGGTTACCTCTGATTCCAATTCTTTCTAGCTTGTACAGTAGTCTCTCGTGCGGCACAGTATCGAAGGCCTTTTGAAAGTCAATGAAGGCAATGTGAACCGCGTGTCTATCTTCAAGTGCTTGGGTCCACCTCTGGATCGAATACAGCAAATTCGTTGTGCATGATCTTCCTTTTCTGAACCCGTGTTGACAGCTTGATAACAAATTATGAGTCTCTAGGAATTTCACCAATTCGCTCTTGATGATCCTTTCCATAATCTTGCCAAGGATGCATGTCAAGCTTATGGGCCTAAAGTTTGTCACTGACGCCCGGCTACCGCTTTTGTACAAGGGAGTTATATGTGCCAGCTTCCAATCGAAAGGAAGTGTTCCGGAGTCAAAGGATTTTTGAAAGAGCACTGACAAAGGTGCGGAAAGTTCATTGGCGAGTTCTTTCAGAAGCTTGGGTGGAAGCTCGTCTGGTCCTGGGGATTTCGACTCTTTTAGTTCTTTTAATTCCTTTTGGATCAGAAATTCTGAGAATAGTATGTGGCTAATGCTTGCAGTCGGCGGGTTATCCACTGAGGGACGAAGGAACCTTGCCTCGTTTGTGAAGACTGAGCGGTAGAACTGTGAAAAGTACTCAGCTTTTTCCCTGTTTTCAGAAATTTCGACGCCCACGGCAGTCTTAATCAGCGGTATTTGATGTTTATTCCTTGTACATCTACGGAGGTAACTGTAGACTAACTTTGGATTCTGCGTTGCCTTTTTGCAGCAAAGTCTTCTCAAATTCTCTTCGCGTTTTTAAGAATAAGGCTTCTCATTTTTGTTTCTCTGTGCTTTATACCTATTAAAAATAGGCGACTTGATTAGACTCGCAATATTTTTCTCCACAACTTGTGCTTCCTGTTTATTTCCCTTTTTAAGTTGCTGTCTAGCCACCCAGGACGCTTGCTGTGATGGACACTCGTTAGCGGGCAGTGGTTGTCAATAAGTTGCAGAAGAACATTTCGGAAGGACTCCCAATCTTCGTTTACGGTGCTCGAAAACATTGAGGTCCAGTTGATGTGTGTTAAATCTGCTCGCATCTGATGAAAGTTTCCTCGCCAAACGTTACGCCGTTTTTTTTCTATAGCAGGCGCAACGGAGAATAAGGAGTAGTCCCATATAAGCACCACATGATCACTACGACCGAGCGGAGGCATTGAAATAATCTCGTCAATGCTGCCTGATGTTTTCGTGAAAACCAGGTCAAGACAGTTAGCCCTTTGTCCTTCACGTGTTCTGGTGGGGGAAAGGGACATGCTGTGTGAGGAGTGCATTCAAGGTCTTTTGCAGAAAAACATAATCAAAAGTTGATTTCGGGCATGATGATTGAACAGTGCTCCAGTTAATTCCTGGTGCTTTGAAGTCACCCATTATCATGACATTAGGTCTACTGGAGAAATTTTCTAATTGTTCCAACAAGTGGGTGTCCGCAACTCGGTCTATCCTAGGTGGCCGATAGACAGTGAGGACATCTAGACATGGAGAGCCAAGAGCCTTGATGTTCAACCATATGGCTTCCATGCTGCACGCAAACTTGCTCGTCTTGTCAGACACTATTAGCACGTCTTTCACATACACAATTATTCCACCACCCTGTCGGTTTTTTGGAAAACGTTTCAGCAGCTTCTAGTTCTAGTGTAGAAAGACTTATAGTATGATCAGAATTCCCAAGTGGATCTAAAGGTGACACTATGTCATTTCTACGTTTTGATCTATCGGCAACTTCCGAGGAATCGAAATGTACGATAGACTCTACGTTTGGAAAGCTGGTGAGGTTATTTGTAAATGAATTTGCACCTAACAGAGAATCGAGGATCGTAAATAGAGATTCGTGTTTCTCTGCAAACTGCTGTATACGAGAGATGGCAGAGAGGTCAATGTTATCGATACTTAATTTTGTGTCAATCATTGTTTCTGAGTTAATTTGATGGAATTATATGAGGCTTTGGATATAAAGTTACAACGAAGCTATGAAAATAATTCACCAAAAGTTTTTGATAAGCTTGGTTAAAACTTCAAAAAGTATTCATATTTTTACTTATCTTAGAGTGGAAGGTGTGCCACAGGTCATATTTCAGTTTATTTTGTCGAGGCATAACAGCGGGCACAGATTTATGATTGAAAAATAAAAACTCTTAGAGACGAGCAAATTTCAAACCAACTTCGAACGACTCGCAATATTCGTTTATAGTAAAAAGCAAATATGTTTGGTCCGGAGGGTGCGAAAACAACAATAATAATTGTATTTAATGCCGGTTTACAGGCAAGATCAGATGAAATATGCCGTGGGGATCAGGATAGCAGTTAAAAAATCTCCTGGATGTAAATCGTTATCAGTGTTTTTTCTAAATTTATGTTACTCGGGAGAAAAAACTCCTGCCCATGGGATAATAGCGGAAATGGTCTAGCACAAGTGCAGTGTGTTTTATAGTCTCTATCTTTTCAAGAAACCGGTATTCTGCTCCAGACAAGAGTGTATTCGTGCATCTGCCGAGGAATTCACCGGTTACAGGCTGCAGCGACGGTGCCATCGTCATCAAGGTAAGACCTGGGCTCTGGCTGAGATGCCACGCGGCGTCGAACCGAAAAACAGATTCTAAAGTGTAAGCACCCAGAATTCTCGGAAGCTGTTCTGGATGCAAACAACAACTAATAGTTCTCTTAAGCAAAGACTTACTTCACAGGATTTTTATATTCTTGTGTGGTTTATTCCATATGACAATGAAGTTTACTGAAAAGAACTGACGATACTTAACTGTGCGAGCTAATGGAAGAAAAAAAAGACATGTTGATGACTGCTGCGTCGAGGGAGGTCAAGCTGCCTCAGAGTAGTAAGGCGATTAAATGGACGAATGTTTAAAAGCTTAAAAAGTAAAACAAGTCCCTTCTGTAGTTGGTGGAACCATAAAGAATCAATATTTATAAGACCACAGCGTTCGTGAGACGTCATATTATGGTGCTCAGATGATAAAACGCTTTTAGTAAAGAAGTGCTGGACCGATTCTATTTTCTTCTGTTCACTATCGCAAAGAAGTTTAAAAAGAGCAGTATTCCAAGCCAGACCAATGTCGTTGTCTGAACTCCCAAGTGGGCCTAAAGATGATACTGTCATAGGTAGGCTACCTCTGCAGAAGATTAGATCAGGACTGCGTGATCCTCGGGTTGGGAAGTTGACAAACGGATTCAACATGCCGATATCAGTGGCCTCAAGTATGTTTTCGAACTTTATAGGGCTAACGGTGGAAAGCATTGAACTTCAGGAAGGTTAAAATCACCTGGAATCAAACAATACTTGAAAATTTAAGTCAGCCGTAGTGTGACATGCCTGTGAGAGAATGGCATTGAGTGAGCGATAGACACAACCAACTAGTAAAGAGTTCTTATTTTAAGGCAATTCGAAGCAAAAAGCTCTCTTTAACCACGGTAAATTGCAGGCAGTCCAAAGGCTGAAATGCCAGCGTTTGCTTAACATAAATACAACTTCCTCCACCACGACTGCCGTGATGATCATTTCTAATATAATTATAATCTAAACGAGAGATTTCGGAGTCGGCTATGGGATCTGTTGCCCATGTAACTGTTACTATAACAATATCTGGAAAATGGAAAAAAGACCGGAGTCTGAATCAGTGACATTTTATTGCGCAAGAATCTGGCATTAAGAACGAACATTTTAAGTGGGCAAGCTGGTTTTTTTGGGGGAGGGCAGCTAAGTCGTCCAGTGGTTGACAGGCCACTGAACATAGGGAGCGGGTGCTTCCGCTCGGTTCTGGAAAAGGTTTGCAGTGAAGCAAGCGCCTGATGTGGGTAAAAGGGGTGTAAGATATGGAGGTGGAAATGATGGGCAGGGGAACTGAAAACTACCACTAGCTATTGGGGCTTTTCCGGGAAACTCCTGGACAGGATATTGTAAAGTATTCCTAGTAAAGTGACACAGAAGGTCAGGTGAGTCTAGTAGTGCAGGAGGACCTGCCGTATTAGGAGACAACTGGGAAAAATGGGCTGCGGGGTGGGGGTGCACTGTTACAAATGGAACAGAAGCGCCATTCTTGGACGAGAATTCTTGAATATTTCGTTTATCAGCCTCAGTATAAGGTCTGGGTGGTAGTTGGAAATTCGAGGTTGTTGGGTTTGGGGCATTTTGGAGCGTAAAAGGCGATCGTCAAGGATTATTTTTCGTGGAGCAGCTAGATTTTTTCGATTTTCAAGTGGCCAAGACTTTAGTCGGACTTGACTTTGAGCTAACGATCTGCGTTGGTTTACTTAGACTTACTGATGGACTTGGTACGGGTGTGGTAATAAGATAATTACTGTTGTCTTGAGGTCCTAAATGAGCAATCAAAGTCAGTTTCCGTAAAAAATTAGCTAGGGATTTAGACGAGGAGGCCATAGATGACATTGAATGCGACTTGTTCAATATGACAACAGGAGAAGTCATTTCTATGTTGCTGGTCGACACTTAAAACATTTTAAGTTTTTTCTGCATGGGGTGAGGTCAAGCAAAACTAAGCAATGCCATTTCTGACAGAATTCCCTACTAACCTCCTTCCTAGGCAGTATGAAATCGACTTCTATCAAGGGAAAAGGAGTGACTAATATTGTGTATTACGACTGAGTGAGCGCAGTCGCTTAGCGTGACGCTGAATCCCAAGCAATAAGTGTGCTGAAACATACGCGCATTAACGATAGCAGATATGTGATTTGGAATATTACACAACATAAAATTATGTTTGCATTTTATCCGTTCTTGAGTTTCGGAGCAAATTACTCCAATAACTTCAAAGGCCTGCTGGATAACTTTGTCGGAGGTATTAATTATATTGCCATGTAGCAAGAGATCTACTATTTCGTCCGACTACGATTGATTATTGCAGGACGATGTGTACATTTGAGCGACCGGAGGCTCAAAAGGTTCAAGGTAAATCAAAGGAATTTTAGAAGTTATAATATCTGGATAAGGCTGCATAGTCTCGCAAACGCCTGATATATCTCCTTCCATTACTGTTTTACTCGAGGATGGAGGGGAGGTTGCAGCCTTACGTATTTTTGCAAGTCGCTTCCGCGACATCGCAAACTACTTTATATATTTTTTTTTAATTAAAAGAGAAAATGAGTAAATAATTTACAACAGTATGCTTAAAAAGGCTAATACGGCAGCTAATTTCCTACACTACACAGAAAGCGACAAGCAGGGCATGGATTCAATCTGCGATTGTGAAAAGTGCAACTTATTTATCCAACTGCTTATTTTGGACGGCACAAATAATATATGGCAGTAAAAAGAACTTTTTAAAACTGAGAGTAAAAAAAAGTTCACTGTTACGGCCAAGAAACATTATAAAAATAAACACTTCACATATCTTTAGAAATTAGTACGTGCACCCTTGAACTTGTTAAACGCCTGGAAATCAATAAAGGTCGGATTTTGCCCCGTTTTGCCTTCAATAAAGAAAAATGAAATCAACTCTTCTTTAGTAAAACTTTTTTATGCATCAAGCAAAAATTAACAACCTCAAGTGCATGCCATACTACCACATTAAAGTTAGGGCATGACACTTTATGAGTAAGGCAATCTACTGTGCATATATAACTTTTATGTATAAGGTGAGTATCAAGTGAAGTAAAAAGCATATTTTGAAGGATTCCAAAGTATGTTATATATGCGCTTCGCCTCATGGGACGCTTAAATAATTTTTATTCGGATTCAATTTTATGCAGCAAATGCTTTGCTACTGAAAGTAATTTAAACTCATAAAAACTCTAGCAAGACAATAAAGCTGTTGCAGCTGGCCATTTGTCCTCCTCAAAGAAAAGGACTGCATAAAATCAGTTCAAATTAGCAGATCATATGTACAGTACGCAAAAAAGGTATGAGGATCAGAAATCAATATGATAACTGAATCACCCATATTAATTTGTCTCCGTTACCACTTCACCAGGACTTTTCCGGACAATACCGCAAGAACTGCACGTATGTACTTGCTTCCTGTTCATCTGGAATTATTCTCGTGCAGAAATTCCCCAAAACGGCATCATATTGAAATTTGTTTATCAGCTTGGTAAACTTGAATACGCGGGCTCTACACTACTAACAACTGACAACCACTGACAATGAGTGTCTATCAGAACAAGCGTCCTGGGTGGCTAGCGATCAACCAAAAAAGGGAATTAACTGGAAGCACAAATCTTGGAGATAATATTGCGAGTCTAATCAAGTCGCATATTTGAACAAACATAAAACACAGAGAAACAAACTGAAGAGCCTTATCATTAAAACCGAAGAGGATTCTAGAGGACTTTGCGCAAAATTCGATCCAAATCCAAAGTTAGTCTACAGTTACCTCCGCATATGTACAAGGAATAAGCATCAAATTCACATGATTAAGACTGCTATGAGCGTCGAACTTGCTGAAAACCGGAAAAAATCTGAGAACTTTTTACAGTTCTACCGCTCAATCTTCATAACAACGCCAGGCTCCTTCGTCACTCAGTGGATAACCTGCCAACAGCAAGCATTAGCCACACAGTTTTCACCGAATTTCTGATCCGAAGGTAATAAAAGGAAATAAAAGTGTCGAAGTCTGCAGGACCGGATAGGCTTCCACCCAAACTTCTGAAATAACTTGCCAAAGAACTTTCCACACCTCTGTCAGTGCTCTTTCAAACGTAGCTCGGTGTCACTGACAAACTGCAGGCCCATAACCTTGACATGCATCATTGACAAGGTTATGGATAGAATCATCAAGAGTAGATTGGCGAAATTCCTAGAGACTCATAATATGTTATCAAACTGTCAAAACGAGTTCAAAAAATGAAAATCCTGCACAAAAAATTGCTGCAATCTTTCCAGAGCTAGAACCAAGCACTTGAAGATAGACACACGGTTCACATCACCTTCATTGACTTTCAAACGACCTTTGAAACTGTGCCGCTCCAGAGACTGCTATACGAATTAGAACGAATTGGAATCAGAGCCCAACTCCTCAAATTGATCGAAAAATTCCTCGTGAGTTGGCGGCAGGTTGTGAACATTGGCCAGAAGAGGTCAATTTCTGTTGCGGTCGAGAGTGGGGTTCCTCAGGTTCAGTACTAGGGCCAATACTGTTCCTCTTATGCGTGGATGATTGTGTCAAGTATCTGGAATGTGAAGCAACAATTTTTGCCAACGACATGAAAATCTGGAATGTAATCCAAAGCCCTGCTGATGAAGATAAACTACAGATCAACTTAAATCGGTTGAAGGAGTGGTCGAATCACGGGGTTTGGCGGTTCAACGTCGATAAGTGTGCAATACTTCGCTTAGGCATCCCATCCGGACCTGCCGACAGTGTAAGTTACTTTCTCAACGGTGAAGACTTCAAAGACATGGAAACCCAAAAGAACCTTGGTGCGCTGATGACGACCACCTTAAAACCATCCTCCAACTGCTCAAAAGTGGCGAAGTGCGCAATGGCTGAGCTGGATGCGAGTATATGAACCATTTTGGATTTCAATGAAAATCTCTTCACTAAGAATTTTTGGAACATTCGTTAGGCCGCATTTGGAATATGCTCTTCAAGCCTGGAGACCCAGGACAGTTCAAGATCAGAACTGCTTCGAAAGATCACAGAGGAAAGCCACCAAACTGGTTAGGAGTCAAAGCTCCTTGCCATATGCAACATGCTTACGAATCTTAATCATTTCCCTTTGAGTTATAGGCAAATGCGCAGGGATCTCCTGCACACATTTCGCATTGCGAATGGATCGGATCGTTGCCTGGAAATCTCTGACTTCTTTGAATTTGCTGCCACGACCCATATCCGAGGTCACCCATTGTAACTGCGCGTCAAGCAGGCGAGACTGGATGTGCGCAAGTTCTCCTTCTCTGTCAGAGTGGACAAACCATTAAATGCCCTCCCTGTAGACTTTGTGATGTCATAATCACTGAAAAGCTTTAAAAGGAACCTTGACAGGTTTTTGCTCAAAAATGAGTCGGAGCCATGAGGAATTTAACTTAAACCTCGAGACTTGTCATATTTCATTATTACCTTTGAACATTTGCAACCCACATAGTTTCTCTGTATACCGCACCAAAGTTAACGTATAATATAGGGTTCTTAAAAACCCATGCCTATTTCCTTCAATAAATTGAATTTAATTGGATTGAATTACTTTCAAGTTGAAATCCGGCATGCTCACTCAACAATAATTAATATGATGAGGTAATAGTTTTATAAATTATGGATTAGATTCCTACAGTAAATAAACAAAAATCAAAAAGACCGCAGGGTGTTCTATTGTTGATCTTAATCCCATAGAAAATTACAAATAAATCCCCCCTTAAAATTTGTCCCTTGCTGTAGACGTGTTGTCCTAATCTGCGCCCGCCTCACATAAAAGGCATACTTTTAACGATTGTACCTTCAAAATAAAATCAAACGCATCAGTTTATGGAATTTTCTACAGAACTTAAACATGTGCACTACAGAAATGCACGCTTATGTGTGACAGTACAGCGAACATGGGAAGTAAATTTAAGATATACTGTAGTAAATAAATGCAAACAACTAGAATATTGTCAGAGATATAACTGCATAAGGAACGAAAAGTAAAAAGGTAAAGAAAAACCACAATTGTAAGTTACTTGCGTTTTTAATGAAACTAAAATCTAAAAGCTCAAAGTACGTAATGCTTTGCCAATTTGTTTTACGAAAGCAGAAAATTAAATAAAGCAGTGCGGCTTGCATGAAAAGATCTTGCGCGAGAACATGCGATAGTCCCATCTCCACCGCAGCGAATAATGACCTCAAAGTCTCGCAAGCTTCTTAAAGTTATTGATGGCTTGAGAGCTTGGAATTTAACTGCATATGCTTCGTCCAGCAACCATAGGAATGCCATTGAAATAAAGGAAAATCTTCGCAGTGAATCTTTCCAAATAGGCCAAGTATCTTAATAAATTTAGACGTACATTATTCTTTTAGATTGCTGTTCATGGATTTCCACATCAGCCATCATGTATGGCTTTTGACCCCGTTCAAAGGATTTTGGCCATTGGAACAAAGGATGGATCTATCAGGCTGTATATTTGTTTTTCCGATTTTTAAATTCCTTCTACAGTTTTGGAAGGCCGGGTGTTTATTTTCAGCTTAATCACCCATCCCAGGCTGCTGTCATTCAGTTGATTTTCCTAGTCAATGAGGTGAGTGGCTTTAATTAGTTTTTATATCTTAGTATGTGTGAACAGTCTATTTCACCCACTTAAGTTTTAATTAAATTTTATTCATGCGTATCAAATTTTCTTTTATTTATTTAAAATGCCAACATGCTTCTAAATATATACTTAATTTTGTCCAGAATTCTTTTACCAAATCGTTTCTGTTTAAACGATATCAGTAAATCCTAGTCCTCAACACATCGTATGCTAAAGCCAAATTAATTTGGAAATAATTCAGCCTGATTCATGGCAACTCTTTCAAAAAATATCGCTTTATCTCTTACATTAAATATTCTTATCTAGCGAACCTCCATACATAAGCATTTTCTACTTTAAACCTCCCGGCTAGGCCCTGTTCATATTAGTATGCTAGCCTAATGACATTTCTCAGAGTAGACTTTACATGTCTCGCACAATTTTTTTATGTCAAAAGGTTTTTTCTATTGCAAGATAATTCCAATTGCCAGCTATCTTTGCGTCACGTTTTCTTATTTTTATACATCCGAAAACATTAAACGTTTTATTTCAACATTAAAAATAGGTGGAAGTATTTTTGGAGGCCTACAACAAAAAACTAGACATTTCAATAAAAACGCTTTTCATCTGGTACTAAGTTGAATTCTAACCCTTCTAAATTCCCGTTTGCGTGATCATAGACCTATCGTTTGCCCCATTTAAACCGACTGGTTCTTTTATGTCAGTTGGATTTGTCAGGAGGTAGTCATAGACATGTTACTGCGTAACGAAATATAATTAACTACTGATTTCTCTTATATAACTTTTGTAGGCCTTCTGCCAAAACTTTATAGATCAAGTCATACAGTCGTTGCATTCTAGACAAGAATCTCACATGCTAACGTCTGCGCGCTGAAGTTTCCACCATTCCGAATAAGCGCAATCGTGAGACGTAGTTTTTCTGAAAAGAAAAAGAGAACGTAACTACGATCGAAACGGAAATCCAAGAGCACAGTTAACATTAAATTCACTTCAACAAAGGATGCTTACCTCCGTGTTCACTATAGTCTGCCACAGCACGTCGCAGCTATTCGTGCGCTGGTATCAAAACTTTTTATCGCACTTATCTATTCCTCACTTAATTGTGCCAACTACTTGACTTGTTCATTTTCAAACTTCTGATATATCTTAGACGTAGGAAAAAGTCGAACCATCGGACCAATTAGAAGTGATGTAGCAACCACATCAGGTGTCTAGTTTCTCCGAGGAAAAAAATCCATAATCTTTGTTAATTATACGATCTAAGTAACTGAATCCATACAAGAAAAAGTGCTTGGAAATCAAGAGTCTTAGTCAAATAGGCTATTGCGATGAGCTTTCAGTTTTCAACCTCATTCGCTTAATATAAAATCAACCGTTCGCACCACCAATACTGCATTTATTGAACAACCCACGAACTTTCTGAATGTCGGCCAACAGCCTGGGAACTGATATCGATAATATGCGAAATAAAGTTTGTTGCGTTTTCCGAAGAACTCATTTTCTTCGAGTTATATTTCTTGAACTGTCCCTTTTCCAATTAATGAACGTGAGGATCGAATACCCGTTAGGACTTTAGCTCTAAGTGAACTATTGACATCCCCACTGTTCTTTTCCTGCCTTTTTAATTCAAACTATGTTTGTCCCTGAGAGGGCACAGCAATTGCTTGGATGTACAGGAAGTGTACAAAATACTATCTTTTGAATTAAGTTTTTAAATCAGGAGTAAAAGGTTCCTTCCTGCTTATTGATTCTAAAACTCTACCAGTAGTCAAAAACTTATGATTTACCGTCCTATCATAGCATTCCCTCACTCAATTGTTGTTCATGACAACTCTGCTTCCTGCTCCCTTTGGTAGTCTTGAGTTTATTTTCAAGTAATCAGCTCAGCATCCACCATAACTTCCTTAATTTAGTAGTGTCATATTTAAACCAATATAAAATTTTCTGAATTTCATGAGATTACTGGTACCTGAGTCTCGATGATTTTTCATTTTTCCTTTAGGTAATTTTAAGCAGAAGAACAAGTTTTCCGTGTAATTAGATTGAAATTATTTTTTATTATTTAAACGTGTTTTAGCCTACATTTTTGCTAGCACTTTAGCTATCTTTTGCCAGTGCCTACGTTAAAGGATGCTCCCTTACGAATTTGGCGGTACTTTATTTTGAAACCGTATATTGTGTCCATTATGGGCCAAATTCATTCGGTTGTGCTAGTAGAATGAAAAATACCCAAATAACACACTAAAAACTCTTTGATATCTGCCAAAATACAACGGCAGTTATTCATTTTCTTCTATCTGTATTACACTCAAGTATCATTCCGGTATAAAGGTCAGTAGCAATTTAACCGCACGTGGGAATTTTCAAGGCAAATTGTGTGACCTTCAGTTAGCAGTCCACACTCACTGATACAGGCGAAGAATCAGCTGCCCTTTGAATAAATTCCATCGGCCCGACCGTCCTTAAAAAAAAATAGATGAATATTAGGAAAGAAAGGGGTTTCTGACTGAGTGTGATTAAGCTTGATCCACCCTAGTCGGATTATTTGGACAGTAGGTTCGCTACGGTAGCAATTCCTTCTGATTTAGTTGATGGTGATGGGTGGCTCTCAAGCCCTCCACCTCCTTCTCCTCCTCCATCTCCTCCTCCTCGTCATCATCATAATCATAATAACCTTAATTCTTAGCTATTTAAGTAGCACACACCATCTCCTTATTAATTGACTGTCAGAACTATGCTTTTTTGGGGTCTGGTGGCGACGTATAAATAGTGCACATTGGCCATTCGACTTTCCCTGGAAGAGAATGTTTGAACCCACACAGGCGTTCTGAACGCAAGATGAGTGGATGCACTTTTACTGCTTCCAAGTTTTTCCCATTGTTATAGTAGAACCTCTGGCAGAGTGAATAAATAATATTTTGTTCTCAAACCCTCTAGGCGTTATCTCCTGCCCTCCAAATGCCAGAAGAGCTGCGCGTTCTTGAGCTGATGGGGACAGGTGGGGTGGGCTTAGGGGGCGGAAATACGGGTGTCCGCTCGGGAAAAGGGATAAGAAACTAAAAAACCGCTTCCCAAGCGATAGGAGACAGGCTCGAACGAAATATACTAATGCAACATCGCAAAGACAAGGATCCTCTTAACCGCCAGTTAATAAATATGTCTCTAATCAAACCTCCTCTCCAAGCCACCAGTAATCCTACACATTGCGGTTCATCTCTGAAAGAAATATATTTTATTTTACTAACTGTTTGAATGTTTTAATTTTAACTGTTCTGATGCGTTGCGGTTTATGGTATCATGTTCTCTCGAAAGAAGACTCAATCGCTGGAAAATGGAATTTATTGGCCTGACATTTTGGATTCTTACTTGATGATTGGTTTGAATGAAAATGTGAAACATCAGACCAATAAACTTCTTGTTTTTGCGATTGCATCTTCATCTGAACTGCTTTTTTGAACTCGTCCATTGGAAATATATTTTGAACGCGACGCGCTCCGATCGGCTCGACGCTGGGAAATATTTGTCCTGCGTGAGTCGTCTACCTATTCATAGATCCGCTATCTGCACAAATATCTCAACATTAATGTAATACCGAAGTATTTTTCAGGCAACCCTCCGACTTTGCTCTCTGTCGTGATGGTTGCAGGACTGCCTTTTAACCCATCGACATATTCACCCACCCAATGAAGATATCTAGGTGACATTTTTGACTTATTACTGCCAATGTCTAGCCTCAGTGACCATATTTTTTTAACTGAGAGACTCGGCGGCCTCGATGTTATTCGAACCAATACCAGAATGAATAAGAATTAAGCACAACTAACGCTCTAACTATCGGAGTTATGAGTCTCCGAAGGAGAACCTAATTTTTTCTCATTGGGTTAGGCCACCCATCCAAGTGACTGTCGCGTATGGAATCCGCCAATTATAGTACTCACTTGTACTTGTTACGGCTGTGATCATGTCCGATTTAGCTGGCCTCGATGATGTTACGTATTTTACCTCTCCATGCGTGATGATTCGCGGCAGTAGACCTGGATAGCTCAGCTCCTGCGTTTCTCCAGCGATATACACCGAATACCGAAGGTCCAAGCACCACCTCCATGTCTTGCCGAACCCTGTCGAGCTAGGTTTTTAGTTAACCTCCTCTTCGATGACTCCAAGTGAGCAGCAGCGCTGGGTTGAGAGCAGTAGAACTCAGCTCGTGAGGCGGGCAACGGAGAAAATGCCCAAACCACCTCAGTCGTCGTTCTTCGATGGCCTGAGATATCCTGGCTATATTGTTGCAGCCAGTGCGGACTGCCTCGTTTGAGACGTAGTCTGTGTACTACACTCGAAGGATGGCCCTCAGACAACGATGCTCAAATACCTCAAGTATTCGATCATCTTCCACGCGCACAGCCCAGCTTTCGCAAACGTAGAGGAGGACCGACCGGACGGATGCATGGTACACGCGGAGCTTCGTGGCGACGGAGATGTCCCGTCGTTTTCAAAGGCACTTTCTAAGGATCGAGGAAATCTGGCGAGCAGCATCGATTCAGGAGGCAATGTCGTCCTTTCTCTATCCATTCGGCAGCATCCTCACCCCGAGGTATTTTAAACTGTCTTCTTCTTCAAGTCGACAGCCATTAATCCCAAGGGGTGCTTTCTCCTGGTCAGGGATGCAGCTCGAAAACAATTTGGTCTTCCGAGTGTTTATGAATAGGCCGACCGAAATAGCTATCTCATTCTTCCGCGACACAACGGACTGTAGATCACCAAAGCTTGAGGCTATCAAGGCGATATCGTCAGCGTCGTCTAGGTCAGTCAGGCGGCGTCCGGGTGCGGATTCCATACCGTCAGAACCGTGTAGGACCTTCCCGAGAATCCATTCAATGGCGTCGTTGTACAAATGGGCGACAGAATGCAACCTTGTTGAACACCAGATCGGATATCGAAGGTTTGTGTGAGATTGTTATGGACTAGGACTCGCACAATGGTGGAGCAATAGTAGGCCTTGATCAAGGCAACCATTTTGACCGGCACACCATCAAGTTCCATTATTCATTATAGGGACTCACGATGGATGGAGTCGAATGCAGCGGTGAAGTCAATAAAGCAGACGGCCGTCGGCTGTTTGTAGCCATGTTGGAATTCCAGAATGCACCTAAGAGTGAATATCTGGTCCATGCCCAGTTCAGAATTCGGCTTGGTTGGGCCTCGTCCTAGAGTCACGTACAGACTGAAACCGTCTGAGAAGGACAATAGTGAAGACCTTCGCGGCAACGTCGATTAGGCTTATGCCACGGTAGTTCTCGCACTTTGTCTTATCTCCCTTCTTGAAGACAGACAAGAGGATGCCCGAACCCCAGTCATTAAGATCTACTTCGTCTCTCCACACTTAGTAAATCACCATATGAAGCCAGGGCGCCAGAGTATTGAGAGTGGGAATACCGTCCTCCCCGGGTGCCTTGTTGTGCAGCCTCTGTATTGCATCGGCAACTTGTCCCTCCGAAGAGGGGTTGCATGCCACTGTATAAGCTGGGGAGGGATGAAACTCAGGTGCAGAGGACAGCAAGGGTGTAATTAGTTGTTCATCAAAGTTGAGAAATTGCTCGAAGTGCTCACGCCAGCGATCGACCTTGGCCGAAGTGTCAGCAACAAAGCCACCATTTACATCGCGAACAGACTCACTAAGTGTCGAGGGCTTACTAATAACGCAGCGGATAACTTGGTAGAGTTTGTGAGTGTCACCAACGTTTGAGGCCTGCTCCGTGGACGTCGCTATTCCAGACCATTATTTCTACCGGTCATCCCTAGCTGACTTTGCTGCCATGCTCCGGAGTTGGTGGAAGGAAGCATCGTTGTGGGACCTGGCTTGCGCCATCTGGGCAGACAACTACAGGGTTCGTCAACTGATCCAGTCACTGCGACACCGCTGGGTGAATCCGCGAATTTTCTCAGCTGCTCCATAGACGGATGTCTTCAATGATGACCATTGGTCACTGCCTTTTCCGTCGGCTCGGGACCAGATTTCTGTGTTCAGGGCCTCAGCGGTGCTGGATTGCCGGATTTTTGTGAGATCTAAGCATCCGCCCGTGGCATTTTGGGTGAGAGAGGTGAACTTTTAGGCGTATGCGAACGAGGACATGGTCAGACCCGTGGGCGTTACCAGTTTCGGCACCACGCATCGATCTGCTATCGTGAACCCAGCTACGGAACCTTGAACCAACTACACTGTAGTCGATCTGACATGCGGTATGACCGTTGTTTGAATACAAAGTCAGCAGATTTTTGTGGCGGTGCTGGAAGCACGTGTTCGTGACAAACAGTTGGTTCTGATAAGCGAAATTCAGCATTCTTTTACCATTTTCGCATGGAGAGCCAATCCCAAACCGACCTATAAGGTGACTGCTTTACGAGTCCCTGGGTCCATTCCTACCATTCCAATCCCCCCGCAATAATCCACAGACCACGGCGAGGTAGCCTATCTACTAACTCCTGTAGCTGCGAGTAGAAGGCCTCTTTATCGCGCTGGTCGGCAGCTGATGTTGGTGCGTACACGGAGACGACAGAGATGTTGATAAAGTGACTCTTCAGTTGCGTGTAAGCCATTCCGTCATTGACTGGTTCCCACGCAAGTAGTGCACGGTTTGCTTGTTCCAAAAGGGCAATAGCCACACCATGTCTACTAGACGAGACCCATGGGTCGCTGTGATACAGGGTGAAGGGGCAGTTGACTCCTGGGATCTTTATTTCTCTTGAACCTGAGTGGGGGATTCG
Organism: Schistocephalus solidus; assembly: GCA_017591395.1. Classification (NCBI taxonomy): domain Eukaryota; kingdom Metazoa; phylum Platyhelminthes; class Cestoda; order Diphyllobothriidea; family Diphyllobothriidae; genus Schistocephalus; species Schistocephalus solidus. Next base: position 106,412 of record WEDG01002732.1, on the reverse strand, counting down.
GACTTCAGACAGGCAGCAGGCATCCACGTGGTACTGATGAAGACTGCGTGCTGTCAGTCTTTTGGTACCTGAGTCTAGAAAAGCTTACAAATTCCAGCATCCAATACCAAGAGTCCGTTCCTGGTTGAGTAGTCCAGCTTGTATACTATTCGTCCGCACCACTGGAGCAGGGTTGCGGAGTGCGTCGGTTCCCGCGGATGCCCTAGCATGGATCGTAGTACTGTAATCGGACATTGTTCATGAAGTTTCTTGAGGACTGTGAATACAGGTGGGTCCCCAACAGCTGCTCGGATTGTTTGTTCGAGGTTGTCTCCTCTAGGGCTTTGGCTTGTAGTGTAGACAAGGGTTAAAACTGCTAAAAACTAAGGTGTACAAAAAAATTAACGCTATGTGGGTAATTGTGTGTTCAAACTACAGGTGACAGAAGGACGGTAAAAACGACAGAGGATTGTTAGAATGCAGACTAACGAAAATGTGGCCTTCTGAGATAGCAAGTGTTGTTGAGGATTGTAATGAGCTCCACACTAGATCCAGAAAGCTATGCACCAAGGGTGATGATCAGGGTCAGGAGTTCAATTGAGATGAGGTCTAGTGGAATGCGCTCGTGGAATGAAGATCGATCGTTGCAGTTGACTGTAAATATTTAAGACAGATCAGCACAATTAAGGGAGCGCTGGTGACATGCAGCAGCGAAAACAGGAGACGCCCCAGTTGCGCGTTGAAGTTAGACGTGTGTATTTTTAGCACATTAAAACAAGGTTCAGGTGATCGAGAAAAATACAAACATGTAACTTGTGCAAATACCTACAGGCTCAAGAACCTAACCCAAAGACAGCTTTGCCATCAAACTTATTTAATGGCAGTTAACGATCGCCATGTCACAGTGCCGTCGTAGGGATTTTTGGCATTTTATAAGGCAGTCAGCGTGCCATACCTCAGCATTCCGCGCCCTGGTAGCACTGTCGCCGCTGGTCCGCGACTGCTAAATTCGTCGGACCCGAGAGTCTGCTTATTTCGCAGCTAACCTTCACTGAAGACCGTTCTACTATCCACCACCTGTGGACACGCCGTGTAGTTAGCAGCTAGGCTTACGGGTAACCCGTCTTCCCGGACCAATTCTGGTACGCCTGCTGGATTCTAGATCTGAAAAACCTACTTAGGCAGTCAGCGCATTATGCTAGAATTATGGATTCCATATAGTGAACTAGGTTGGGCGGGCTGCTTGAGTTAAATTCTAAAGGACCTCGAGATTGTCCGTCGGGGGCTCGTAACTCAAATCTTTAGAACGTTGGATATATTGATGTTGGGGACCTTGCTGTCATGACTTAGAATTTCACCGAGAGTGCCGAGTTTTTCTCAGTTTGGTAGTCAATCACAAAATACCGGAGAACCCCATTCACCATCCTCTTCTTTTCTTGTTGACTCAGGTACTGTCTGTTTTTCATGAGTTCCAGGCGTTTCTGAAGTCTACCATGAGATAATTACAGAGTTAAATGCAAAGGCTTTTGTAAAGTGTTTTAACAGTAAATTAAAAAGTTATTTCATACATTAAAAGCACAATCCTGTCAGTACTTTCCCAAGGAAAAGCACCTTGTATATATTTTTACAATTTAACTCTTATACTTACTACCATTTTCTTACGCCGTTATCGGAAGTGAACGATATGCCCGAAGTATGTAACAGTGAGAATTTTTACGCTCATTTTGGTAAGATCCCTCGGCTGCGACAACTTGAATAAATTAGAGCGAACAATATGTAGGTTAGAAAACTAAGCACATGAGCTCTCTACTAACCAGGGTTTGCCTGGTGTCCACTCCCGAATGCCTGGGCGACTGGTGATGTATATAAAACCCCAACTTATTTTCCGGGAACCTAAACATATTTTCCTACAATTACTTATGTGTGTTAAGAATATTAATAGAGCTCGAGGCTTTTGACGAACCACGCAATTTACATCTGAGGGAATAACTTGGGGCAGAAAGAGTGGATCCTCTCTTTCTACTAAGGTCCAAGAAAACCGCAACTCATTGATTAAACTTCCTGCAATAGAACCAACTAACAGCTAATGAGCTGTAGAAATCTATAGGGAAAGGTAATTTTATTTGTTATTACATGCAGTGAAACACTTCTTACGATATGCAGTTATTTTCCCGTCGGTATTTTCATCACTGAACATTACATAATTTCACCTCGATAGGATTCTTGATCGTTGAGTTGCATGAAACGTGTGCACGTGCATAGTCGCAGTGAACCTTTCTCAATAATTGAAGGAGCTAGTAAATACTGTCCTCGCATGATTGAAATGCCCTAGTCTACGGTTATATTTAATTGGTCTAGTGACGCTGCGTGTTTATGTCTATCATAAATTTTCCTAAAAAAATATATCTCAGCAGAGGAATATGTTCCCAAGACATTACAATTTTTCCGACCGTGGCACTAGTTAACAGCTCGGTTGGAATCTTTTTGGGTCAGGTCCCTGAATAACTCCCCCACCCCCACTGATTAACCGTCTACGAACCATTATACGAACAGAAGCTTACGCCTTTAAGGAAGTCAGCAACCTAAACTAGGTTCTGTCATTTTTTAACCAAGCACATGTCCTCTTTCCCTATTTTACGACCGAACAATCCACACAAAACATACCCAATCCAGACAAACCCAGGACCATTGTCAAATATGAAATACAAAATTCAACAGTAAACCGACACTTCCATCATCGATTCCGACGCGGTCAACCTTGTGCTCCACAGTAAGGTGGTCCAGGCACGGTGACTCGTGCGTGGACTTGCGTTGCAGCTATCGCTCTCTATCTGTCGTCCCTCACCCGCCTGTGTACGGTGTCAAGACAGAGTCAAGAAGGCCGGAGGCGGGCTCGGACACACATAAACCACTGAGCTATCAAGAAAACTATAGTACATGTTTCAATCGTAGGCAACTACTTCATAGGAAATCACAACATTACAGAATATAGGGGTGTAAACAAATGTATTATAGGGAATATTAGTAGTTAAGCTGCAAAAAGCACATATACTAACTCGTACGGATTGAATTTAATCCTAATGGAGGTGTTCAGGAAAAGGTGGTAGGGTCTGGAACCAAACTGGTTACTTCTCAGCAGCTTTCTACCGGTTTATAACATCCATGGATGTTTAGTTGGGCGCTGGCATTAGCATTGGCTGCTCTAGTCCCTCATTCAGGGCGACTAAGGTGCATACTGTCATATCATGATTGAATACTGTATCTAAAATTGCTGGGAATTCCACACACAAGGCGAATAATTCACTCTTTGCTGCATCTCTGAAGGTAAGTGAAAAAATACTCCCCCCCCCGACTTGTGCCAGTTCCTAAGAATAAGCTGATCGTGCCGATCCACCTCCATCAGCTTCCAGCTTTGCTCTGATTTCGAGTTTTTTTCCCGCTCCAAACAGAAACCGGAAGTTCTCTTGAAACAGGGTCCTACTGCAGCCATTTCAGCTATTTTGATTGAGTGGCCAAAAGCCGCTTCTCCTCCCCTCCCCTCTAGACGGAAGTGAAACGTCCTATCCTCGCCCAACTTATCAGTCCAGTCAATTCTCCTTCTGAACTAATTAGACGGCTAGTATGAAACGTATAAAGAACGGAGTACTGCTTATGCTTGCCTCTGTTGTTTCAACATTAGTCTGCGTCATGGGTTACGGCCAGTCTCTAATAATTTAAGAGTATGCAGCTGACAGCAGTGGATGCGTCCACACAATCGAATCCAAAAGTAGAGGAAAATGCAACAATATGCAAGTTGTCCTTTTACGGCTCCTCCTTCTCCTTCTCGCCTTCTTAATGCCTGTGTTGTTTGTCTGGCCCAGATTCTTCTTCCTGTTCCCTCTTCAGTGACAACTTCTGCATAATTACGGGGTCCAGCGCGCCCTCCCCCCCCCCCCTCCTAGGGCACTTTCCTCTACCTTATTCATTGATACAAAACCTACGCATATTCCTGAGAGCCGAGCGGTGACGAGGAAAAGCAGCATTTTCCGAGCAACTGGTTTTCCCTTCGTTGGTTTTTCCATTCCGTGTTCTTTTTGACTACTCTGTCCCTGAGTGTTCTGACCAGAGACAACACCGGTAGAAAGTATCCTCTTTTCTTCTGATGACATGTGAACTATGCAATCTATTGTCTTCGCTGTTCCCTGTTGTATGTGGACTACATGGAGGGAATTTTCCACTGAGAGAGTGGTAAAACTACACTCTGCTGTCCTTATATTGGTTTCCTAATCAAGCACAATTCTTAGAGAATAGGAAAACGATTACGTCGTGTAGTCCGACATTGCAATTTGCTCTAGGCGGGCTTATTTGCCTTCAAATAATTGGCTTCGACCTAAGAAAACGCCTCTCTCTCTCTCCCCCTCCCTCACACACACACACACATCTCCTTCTCATCCTGCCTCCATCTCTTTTCCTCCCGTCAGCCCCCATTTGGAGGCCAACTACTTGGCCACAAGGATTCCCTCGGGAAAGTTGAAGTTAATATGCCGCAAAATTTGACAGGATTATATAAGTAGCCTTTCGAATTCAGCAGGTCACGTATTTTCCGACTGCGAGACTAGGCAACTTGAAGCATTATTCCATGCTAATTCACTCAGAAGTAGCATACCGACTCTGGGCTGATCATTTTTCAGCTATTTGCCCGTGAAAATGAATACTACTTAAGCAGTGTGCAATTTTTCGACAAAGTTTTAGTGTATGTGAATATTCAGTCGTGTTTCCTGGATAAAAATGCACCAAGGTAAGACTTACCCTTTGTGGCCCCCTAAACAGGACTCGGGACCAGGAACGCCCCGCTCAAGAAATAAAGGTGGCTCTGCGCATAATTTCTGAAAGGTTAAATATTTCCATGTCATAACTTCAACACTTACCCCACTATAAACCTTAACCGCAGCCGTGCTCTAAACCCTAACATTAACCCTAACCCTACAGCTAACATTAACGCTAACCTTAACCCTTACGCTAACATACCTTACCGCAAACCTTAAACATAACCCTAAACGTAACTCTACCCCACATCCTAACACCCACCTTCTTTGGAATTCGGTGCACAGACGCCTGTATTTTGAATGGCTCCTGTTCTCATGTCCCGTTTAAAGGGTCATTTAAGTCGCCCTTGCCCCCATATTTTCTCCATCATCTTAGTTTCAAGTGGAAATGCATGTTTTTTTTACCAAAATCACCCTAGCAGGCTAACTCTTGGAGTGACGGTTCAGGCCTGCCAAGGAATCTAGGATACCGTCTGTGGTTTTCAGGAATTCAGAAGTGGATGCGGCAATTCCCATCAAATGGGGAAGCATTCGTTTGGCATTGACCAGGCAGTAGGGTTGAGGGAAGATCTAGGCTGGTCTGTCCCCCCTCTCTCCCCTTTGAATAATAATACCAAAAAATTGACTCACGAAAAGGCAGGAGATTATTGGGGACTTCATCCAACGAGAGGCTATTTAGCAACTGTGCTTGACAACGGTATTTGCATGAGGTGTCGGTAGGGTATTACTGACAGAAGCGTCTTCAGTCTAGGCTGTGCTGTTTAACCAAATTGTTTTTTTCGTTTTTGCTCACGCCAAAAAAACTCAGGAAGTCTCAATAATTTTATAACATTTTGGACTATTGGGTCTACCGCCCCTACTGTATACTTAAGTACCCACAAAAAAACTGGTAAATTACGCATTGAATTGCAAAAATCAGCTCTTCCAGTTCTGTTCCGTTGTCCAGTAACCGTAGAAGGTCGGATGTGACCGCCGTGATTACCTAGGCGCACGACGATTGCGTCAGTCATTGGTGCCTACACGATTTCGAAAGTTACTGACTGCTCTCCTCTTTTTTTCGAAACCAAAGATTCCTGCGGGCTGCGGTCGCCTTCACTCCGTAGGATTTGGTAAGCCGGGAGAAGCCGTTTTACTGGTTGATGCATTTTAGACCTAAGAAATGTATCTCGGGTTTTAACTAGCCGAATATCGAGGTCGGGTTTACCCTCGAACACTGATGGGGTCCTCGGAACCTGAAGATAAGCTACTGGTTAAATTGACTCTGCAGTTTACGCGCTGTCTTATCCACGCGGTCGCCGTCACCGTCTCTGCAATTGTCCGCGCTGAGTTCCTGCACTGCACCGTCTCTGCAATCGCGGAAAGCGACCTCTGCTCTCTTAAACAACCTCACCACCCAGGGTTTACAGGTAGAACCATACTCACAGCACAGCTACGAGCCAAACTCCCAGACACTAGTTTTGCCGGTATTTTGCCTCTGTTTTAGCACAGCTGCGTGGGTTCCGGCTCATCAGTGGGTCTCTCAGCATTCACTCGGCGAGTTCGAAGGTGGCGGACAGCGCAGTTGCCTTTGCAAAAGCTCTCGCGTCTTTCCAGCAATCACTCGCGAATTGTGCAGTGGTAACCCCTGGAGGCGTGGGCGAGCCAAGCCATGGCAGAATTACGACATGCTGATTTTTGTCCGCCATCCAATACCGTCTCACCCGCCGCCTGGTATAGCCGTGGACGTGCGTGTTTACTGGGGGCGGGACGGGGGTTAATAGAAATGTTCCCTCTCCAGTCGATGGTACTACGCTTAATCACCACTCTAAAAGCTGCTTCGTGCAACCCCTGTCCAGTGAGTCAGGGCTTTACTGACCCTTTTTGACGGTTAACGGGGGTAAGGTTCGAGCGCGCGCGCTTTGTTTCGACTCGTCGGGGCGCACGCCGGCGTGGGAATCAACTTTTACGCCCTAACAACCGAAAGCTCATACACAGGGGCCGGGGAGAACCAGCCACCCTCACAAGAGCCCATAGTCGAAACCAGACTTCTAGATCGAACCGATAATTTGTGGGCTGACGCTCTACCAGATGTGAAAATTACGAAGGCAATAGTAATTATGTGCGTGTCCAAGGCATGGACGCATGGTTTGGCAGACGCAGGTCCCTGAGAGGGTGCTGGGGGGAGGGCGGGGTGGAGTGGCGTACCAACGTTCCAAACATCATCGTGCGCACCACAGACCCGATTATCATGATGGATTCAGTGATCTCATAGGTCGCTGGTCTTGTCTTAACAAGGTCTAAATGATTCCAATCGAGACCGCGCTCTGAGAGCTGAAACGGAACTCGCTCTCCCTTGCATAACCTTAAAAGCCTCAGTAAAAACACTTCAGCAAACATGGTGCCGTAAATATATGCATTTAGGTCTATCCTTATCCCCCGCTACTATCGAGCCTCAGGCTTGTCTCGTTAGCTGCAGCCCAAATCACTGTGGCTTAAATGGGAGTCAGTGCTGGAATGCCTTAAGCATCCGAAGGCAAGCCTTGACCATATGCTGTTGCCAAAAGCGGACCTTCGGACGAACCAAACGTTATTCACCCGGGGTAATTTCCGCGAGCAACGCTTAAGGGTAAATAGTGAATAGAAAGCAATCCGAAACCTGGTTGTACGCAGGTAACTGCAGAAGGTAGGTAACCATGACGAGACATCAAAACAGCCTTAGTTATCACCCGATTTCTGATAAAAGGGAGATCTATTTCTCTCGTTTTTTTGAAAAGCGGTGTGATTCGACCACAGATTACAGTTTGGCTTCCATCTACTCATCTTTCACATTATCAGAATGCCTCTGGTGGAAGACTACTTTTGGCCAGCTGTCCACATTTATAAAATGACCATGCACTGGAGGCCTCCTAGCCTCGATGGCACTCTGGCTGACGTGAGATCCGAGCCACTCTTATAGTAGCCTGAAAATCTGCACTGGGAACCAGGTTCTGTGTAAAGCGTGCGCATATTATTTATTTGTCTTGCTCAGCCTCTGCACCCAAGCCAATCTCCGGTCATCTTGACTCTGTCTCACCCTCGGAGCCTGGTGGGCGAGAGAGAGAATGAGATAGTGTCATAGATGCAACGCAAGTCTGCCTCTCCATGAAATTATTCGCATGCAAGTCATCGGTGTCGCAGCCACTCCCTGCGCCCTGCAATCGACGTCATAGCTTCCGACGGTTGAGCTATCGATCGGTTAGAAGTCTTTTAATACAATATCCTGAACGCGCGTATAAGAACCCTATCTGCATCTAACCGCCGTCTGAAATTCGATGGCCTTTAGTCACGTTCTGCCCATGACAAGAACGCGTCCTACGTGTCTGTTTTACACTTTGGTTGTTGAATTAAGAGCATATCACTACGACAGCTTATTTTGACTTGTCTGGTTCTTTTTTGGCATGCCACAGCTTCTTCCTGCCCCCAAAGTGACTATCCCGTTGGTTCATTGTAAAAGTACTCGGTGTGCTTGTGCATACTATGTCTCAGAATCACTATCACGAAGTAATTTTCTGACAGTATCGGCCGTTGGGACGCCGATAATTGCCGGACTGGACTGGAGGGATTCCGGAATGATTAAATCATAGTATATGGCAGTGGGGGCCGAAAGACGATAGCTTGTACGTCACAAACCACGGGGTACCACATTGTCTCGAGGATGTAGTAAATTTCGCCCTCCCAATCCCATTGGCTCCAGGGTCGGTGTCAAGTTAGAGTGCAGGGGGAGTTGCCGCCATGACAACTACCCTCCTCCTTCACATCGTGTAACTTTCGGATGCTATTGGTATCAGAGGTATGCTAACACTACCATTCCTTCTACGTAATGTTGGGCACAGTACCATTATAACCTGCAACGAAGTGTGGCCTAAAAACAATATACCAATTGGTTCCGACATTTCCGTTGTTTTCTTGTATGCCTCGTGACGCGCATTGTGGCTTCACTCGCAGAAAGGCTGGTATCTTTGTAACACCGACTGAAACCGGGCTGAGGTGGAGAGGGCAGAGAGTGCGGTAGATGCAGCGCAAGTCTGCTGCCACTAGTAACTAAATCACGCGCAAGTCACCATCCCTGTACTCGGGAGGGGCCCACGGTGGACCTCGTCGAAATCGATGGTTGAAATGTTATATTGAAACTATACGTCTGTCATGTCGTATCCTACGCACTGTGTTCACAGGACGTCACATGTATGCTGTCCATTGACATGGGAGCCGGACTGCGGGACTTGTGCGAAAAGTTTAGCTTTGCAGCATAATGATGGTAGTTTTCAAAACTGGGAAGATGGCTTTCCCACTCAGCGAAGGGTTGGGGGCACGTTCAGTGTGACCTGACGTTTAGAAAACCGCGGTGGGTCACTGGACTATTTACTCCGTCTTACAGGTTGCTTTGAGCTAAATTACAGGGAGTTTAGGGTTGGGGCTAGGACCAGGATGAGGAAATTTATTGCTATTGTTGGGGTTCAGATTATGACATGGGAATACGAAGCCTCGTTCCTCTGAAATTTACCCCAAGACCACCTATAGTGCGGGGTTGGGGTACTTAGTACCATGCACAGCCAGCAAACAGAAAATTTTGCATCCTGTAGTCAGCTCCAGCGTTTGGAACTGGGACTTTTGGTCTCGCTGTGAAATTGGTGACTTAGCCAGAACTCCTGCAGGTACAGCCTTCTGCTGAATTTAATTTATCTCACAGGGAAACCTGGAAGTTCAACCTTATGTGTATACATTATGTTTTTTGGAAATATTAGTGTGTTATCATTGCCCATTTTATGCAGTCAACCAGAAATAAAAGCGTGAGATTCCTCCACGCATTAAATACTCGTGACTGTCAGGGGAAAGATCGGTAAGAAACTGTTTTGGGGTTTACTTCGACTTCATTCGCCCACTCGGGGCACAGGGACCAAAGCATGCACCACACCTACGCGGCGCAGATGGTCCGCAGATGGCATAGGGTGAGAGATAAAAAGCGGGTGGATATTTTCGGGCTTATTCTACCTTCATTCAGCCAATCAAAACCCTGACTACCAGCTGGGACTGGAAGCACAAACATGCGCTCGAGTATGGCGCCGGTAGTCCACAGACTAGATTTAGCATTAGTAGAGCGTCCGAGTCAGTGACTAAAGATCCCTGTCTTGAATCCCTGATGGTCCACACCTGGGATTGGGTATGAATGGCTGATGAGCGCTAATAAACCAGAAATGACCATTCTGGTCTCCCTTGTTTTTTTTGTTACTCCAAGTAGTTACATATGTTACTGGTCGGTCATGACCAGAAGCCTTGCGATCACCTATTTCGGAAGATCCCACAGTAGTTAACGTTTCCACTGACTGGGGAGCTTTTGGTGCTGTTGTTTCTCTGTCGGTACTGCCTTCAGAGTACGCTTAATAGTTAACGCGTTGACAGTGGTGCGTCGATCAAGCTCTCCGAAACGTTGACATAAATAAAATTGTTCCGGTGAGCCCGCCTTATTTCCAAAATTATCAACCCGGATCTCTCAACTTCGCCGACTTGAGTACATCTCTAATGTTCGTGCGAAGGCTGCCAACTTGCGTACACTCCCAAAATAGTCCTCTCTGAACAGACCGCTGGCACTTGCGTATCCACTGCCTCTTAGAGCAAAACACCAGACGGCTTGACGCAGTTACTCCCTGAATGACTGGCTGACTCACACAGTTTACCAGACGATAACCGTTGTCAACAGACTCTGTTTGTGTGTGTGTGTGTGTGCGAGCGTTTAGAGTGGATTGCTCTCAGTTCTACCGCTGGACAGAAAGCCATAACTTTGGAGGAACAAAGTTGAATTAAGCGCGAGACACAGTGCATGTGCTGTCTACTGAAAGCCTGACCGAGATTCTAATATGTGTTTTCGAGTGGAAAAGATTACCTGAGTAGTTTTGTAATAATAATTATCGTTAAACGTATTCCTAAAATATATAAGTGATGTCAGAGGAGGCTGGCTCTTGAACCAGCTTATTTCTGCAGAAACTACACTATAGAAATGGCTTCTACAGTAGCATGAGTTTTCCAACGCCGGAGCCACATCTGTCGCAGCGGTAAGCGATGCATTGTCATTTCGTCTTTGTTGAGTCGGGATCTGTAGGCTAGACTTGCATAATTTCACGGGTTGCAATGGTGGGACAAATATTTATACACGTTAGGGCTACAGTGTCCTTGTTGCTGATTTTACGGTGGTTTGGAAAATATGCCAAGAACCGGTGACTGGTCCTAACCGCGCATCATTGCCAGGCAGAAGTGAAATGGGCTTGAGCGTCAGCCTTCTTGACGCTTATCCTTGACCTTCGTTCAAGTTAGACCTCAGAAGCCACAGTTCTATTTTTACGACAGATCGCTGTGCAGGATTTCGCCCGAAGTCTTGATTGATCCCGGGGTATTTAAATGTAGCCTTTAGGGTCTTCTGGTGGTGCGTGCCTGCCTGCTGGCAATATTGTCTTTTGGGGAGAGGGGAGCGCTCCTCTGACATCCTTGCGATGTGGTCCCTCTATCGAGGTTGGTTCCTCTGAACGAGGCTGAATATGTGAGCCGACCCCGGAGACCTGTGTGTCTTTCAATTTAGAACCTACCGGGCAGATCTTTGAGGTTAAACTAGTTAGATTTCTGCTCTTCATGCTGACAGGTGTAGCAGGCTCCTGCGCCGAACAGTAGCATAGTTGCTACCACGCCACTGTCAACCTTCACTTTCGTGGACAGACGCTCATCGCCCGGTTACGGGACTCACTTGTCCCGTTCTGCCTCGGGGCTCACTCTCGAACCCCGCCAGTAATCGCACAGCGGTAGTAGTGGAATAGGCAGTAGAACATTATCGACAAAGACCAGGGAGACTGGAATGGAATGCCATTGAGCCATCGGCTCATTGTCCTGTCGGTTGCGCCGGTACTCCAGTAGCTGCATATGTTGTTAGTCACTATTCGACTGCCTGCGAGAGCTCTAGATCGAGTACCAAGGCACAACAGAACAAGCAAGTGCCGTACCTTGATCGGCGAGCGTTACTTCATTATACGTACAAGTGTTTTAACGAAACCAAGGAAAACGCTTCTCATTGGACTGTCTTCAAGTATGGAGGTACCTGCATTTGCCCATTCCAACCTGCACAAAAATGTATACGCAGGTGTCTAGGGGGAAATCGAATTATGCATTTTATTTGCATAGGGGGCAGGTGGGCAGTAGAAGACTTAGACGTATAGTAGATTGCTTGTCTCATGAAATGACAGCCTAACTTTTGAAATGTTTTTGATTCAAAAACAATATTGTAGTATTTACTACCTTGCAGTCTAAGCTCAAAATATTTAATTCATACCAGAATGCTGGCTTTCGAATGAGCTTACTTCCAACTGTCCGCAAAAAAACATCACCCGGAAAAAAAAACGATTAATTAAATAGTATGCATTTTCCCCAATGGTTTTCAATGCCCTTATAAATTCAAATATATTTTATAGAAAATATGCATCAAAATATTCGTACGGTTCCTTTTCATCCTGTCTCGTTTAGGGGACCATAAAAGTTATCCTTACCGGTTCGGCAATAGGAAACCGATTTATTCTTGACAGAAGTCTACTTATTATTAACTGAACCTAGTTGTCGAGACGATTGTCCGACGGTGTGATTTTTCAATGCACTGCCCGGCACCAGCGGCAGATGAAGTGGATGGCTAACAGTCTGTCGAAAGCATAAGAAGAAATGCCCTCCAGGGGACTAGCCAAGTGGTACCTAGTCAGAACCGAACTATTTTGCAGCCCTTATAACCCTGCGACGAATGCTAACTATAACGAACACAGGGGATAGGGTTAGTGCTAGGTTAAGGTGAATGGCGCGGTTCCTATTCCCGTGTCCTGTTTAGGCAGCCATACAAGGCATCTTTACCGAAAAGCCCCTCTAGGCTTGGTGACTGACGTGGCATCCAGCGCTTCTGTAGGTACTGCGGTGCGTGCTTGAATGCGGAAGCTCCGCACATCCCCTGTGGGAAATGCCTGAAAGTGACACTCCTTCCACTCCCCCAGCGTTTGCGGCCAATGAGTCTTGCAATGTGGGAACTGAATCTCGCAGACTCCATTTAGTTCGTCAACCGGTTGGCTGTGTCAAGGCAATCGAACGAGGTGCTCTTTGCCTCGGCTAACCACATATAAAAGAATTCAAGAACAAATTTGGAATCTATAATAAAATTGTAGGCAGTTGACTAACCATCCTTCGTTTTACAGTAATTATTAAAGGGGGCATTTCAGTGCACATTGCATGAATGAAATAACATTGTTCTGCTTATGTTGCTTGAATTACCCGTTATTTGCATGAACGGACCTTGTTTACTTCCAAAAATTTTGTTGACTCATTTGGCACGGTATTGCTGCCTCGAATATTTTGTTTTATCTTTTCATTTCGTTGTTTATCGGGAATTTTGGACGAGACATTGAGGCTGGGATGCGATTGATTAGAGATTGTCGTGAATTTTTTCAGCCTTAATGAGTTGTGTATATCATCGACCAAGGGTGTTTTGAGACGTTGAAAGTTGGATTCAAAGATTTCTTAGCATCAAAGCCCGTGGAATTAGATAAAAGTGGCATAAATTATCTTTTTCATGGGTGGCAGATATACAAAGATGTTCAGAGATCACAAATTGGCTAAGTTTAAAATATGTAGTTTTAACGTCTTAAAGAATAAATAGTTGTTTCCGAAATTGGCCAGTCGTTCCCGAACAACCTAATAGATTGTTCCTTCGACCGTAAAATATTTTCTGAGGCAGGACTTCTGGTGTTGAAGGACTTGGCCATATCTGAGACGATTCTCCGTTTCATCGTATTTGGTCTGCTGGAGTTATTCCCTGTTCTCGACTTCCACATCCTCAGGGATGGAAGGAAAAATAAAATGTGATCTCATGATGCCGTTTGGCAAGAGACTTACCCCTTTAGATGGCTCTAAGAACTGTATTGACGAACTGGCTGCGATGTCCGAACCAATGGTCAGAAATTCGAGGAGTCGAAATAGCCCCTTGCCAGTCCGTAGGTTCGAGTGGACCGGAGTGGAGCGCCCTCTTTGCTCACTTTCAGGAAACCATAGAATCAGGACAAGGCTCTATCTTGCACTCTCGAGATGCATCAATTGATCGGCGATATTGCACCTAAATTCTGCATTGCCAACAGCGTTGCGTTGATTTCGCGTGTCAACTTTTTAACTGACATTAAGTTTCCGTATATAATTTGAATTTCAATTGAAGTTCACCATACAGCAAACGGAAACCTTAGAGCTTAGCACCGGGAATTGTTGATCCTTCAGATGTTCACTTCCATCATGCAACCACGATAGATAATTGCAATCATTAACTTCACAAATTTAATGAGTGCTATGAATTAGTATACGTAAGGCGTCCGTCATCGACCGATGGTGCTTTAGCTTTCCTGCGTGCGTTAAATAGGTGAGCTTAACAGGTTACCTGGTTACCCGTGCATAAAACAGCATAAATGCGAACCTGCTGAATTTGTCGCATTTCATAACAATCCGTAATGATCGCCCAATTTACCTATTCTGATGGTTTTTTGTTGAACCCACCGTGCCTAACCATTACCCTCTCTTACCCCAGGGAGGACTCATCTCGATATGCCAGGATGATGTCGTACACTTGTGGAATTTTCGTCAGAAGCCACCCGAAATTGCCCACTCACTTCAGTTCAAACGAGAGAAGTAAGTGACTGTTAGCCATGCTGTTACACTTGAACAATATGCGATTTTTTTTGTCGGCATTGTTCCTGTCAAAACCTCTCCGTGGGTTACGGTCATGCGCTTTGCCTTATGCTCCAATTTCCTATGACATTTGGTGCCGCGGTTGGCGCATCCTTGTTGGGCATCTGTACAGTCCGCTCCTGCCCCGTTTCCGAAGTGATGAACAAGCCATTTCTGCTGAAGCCACTGATTAGCGTGCACGGAGGGTCTGAGAATCGGCTTCGCCCGGCGGGACTTTTTGAATAGCTGACAGGGCGCATCCTTGGGTAGGCGATAGGTACGTTCGGGCAGGTCGCAGATCTGAAGATATTACGCGATTGAGAGAAATACTGCCAAGGTTCCACCCCTGCCTGCAGATGATGGGCATCAATTGCCACGAGGCGCCCCTCGTACCTTCCATTCTTGGCATGCAACTGCATTCCACAAGCAGGAGTCTCACCTCCTTTACACTTCCGCCTACTGCTATCTGCGTACAACCAGGTTTCGAATTGCTTTCTTTTCACTATTTACACTTAAGCGGTGCTCGCGGAAATTACCCCGGGTGAATAACGTTTGGTTCGTCCGAAGGTCCGCTTTTGGTAACAGCATATGGTCAAGGCTTGCCTTCGGATGCTTAAGGCATTCCAGCACTGACTGCCATTTAGGCCACAGCAGGTAACGAGACAAGCCTGAGGCTCGATAGTAGCGGGGGATAAGGATAGACCTAAATGCATATATTTACGGCACCATGTTTGCTGAAGTGTTTTTACTGAGGCTTTTAAGTTTATGCAAGGGAGAGCGAGTTCCGTTTCAGCTCTCAGAGCGCGGTCTCGATTGGAACCATTTAGACCTTGTTAAGGCAGGACCAGCGACCTATGAGATCACTGAATCCATCATGATAATCGGGTCTGTGGTGCGCACGATGATGTTTGGAACGTCGGTACGCCACCCGCACCCCGCCCCCCCCCCCACCACCCTCTCAGGGACCTGCGAATGCCGAACCATACGTCCATGCCTTGGACACGCACATAATTACTATTGCCTTCGTAATTTTCACATCTGGTAGAGCGTCAGCTTACAAATTATCGGTTCGATCTAGAAGTCTGGTCTCGAGTATGGGCTCTTGTGAGACTGGCTGGTTTTCCCCGGCCCCTGTGCGTGAGTTTTCGGTTGTTAGGGCGTAAAAGTTGATTCCCACGCCGGCGTGCGCCCTTGACGAGTCGAAACAAAGCGCGCGTGCCCGAACCTTACCTCCTTTAACCGTCCAAAGGGTCAGTAAAGCCCTGACTCACTGGACAGGGGTTGCGCGAGGCAGCTTTTAGATAGGAGATTAATCGACTAGAGCGTAGGAATTTCTGTTTACCCCTCCAGCCAGCTCATTTATCGCTCCATAGCTATACCAGACGGTAGCGGGTGAGACCATATTGGATGACAAAGAGAAATTGGCGTGTCCTTATTCCGCCATGGCCTATGAAATTTTCACAGGGAAGGAATTCACCACATCGGTGCCCGACCGCGCTTCAGGTGCATGTACCACGAGTGCTTATCGAACGAGCCGGTGGGGTTGGACAAGGGAAGAGGTGCGTGGACTTGGTCTAAATTACGCGCGGTTTCTTTTCCCATGACCTAGATACCCGCCTCTAACAATAACCTCCTTCCCTGTAATTTAGCGCAAGACTACCTGTATAAACGTATTTCTGTGTCCTCAGCTTGATAACTAACTTTCACTGAAAGCCGTTTCGCTGTCTGTGTAATGAAACATGCCGATTGACCGGCTGGCGGACAGGCCGAGTCATCCTCCTGGTTAGTTCCGCTCCGGTTCTTAATGCAGTTGTTCCCCGTTTTGTACTTTTAAATGCGTGCGAGTCAGTCGTACCTGCAGATTACATCGGGGTATGCATTTTTATGACGCGCTGCAATCTGCAGTCACTGACGTGCACTGAGCATGTTTCATTAGGTGTGCATTTATACCTGCTTTGTGCACTCTCTCCCTCCCCGATCCCGCATTTGGACCATAACGTGGGCCACGAGGACTCACAGCATGCCTTTATAGGTTGCACTGTGGCAGCTGGGTTCTTAACTATTGTTGCCTTAGGTTTCATTTGCAAGGTGGCAGGTAAAGGCGGATGTGTCACGTCAGCTGCTGTGGGAAAGGGAACGAAAATTTGCGTGGACTTTTCGATAACCAAGGGTGTTTTGAGACGTTGAAAGTTGGATTCAAAGATTTCTTAGCATCAAAGTCAGCGGAATTTGAAAAAAATTGGCATAAATTATCTTTTTCCGGTGAAGCTTCTTTCTTCATTATCATCTCGGAATGCATACTACCGCAGTCCCTGGGGTTGGGTATGGCTGGCTGATGATGGCTAATAAGCCAGAAATGGCCATTGCAGTCTCCCTTGTCTTTGTCGGTCATGTTATTCTGCCTATATCCTGAGCTGCCTTGCGGCTGCTGGCGGGGAACGCCACACTATCATATATTTATGTAAAAGAACATTACCGACAAAGACAAGGGAGACTGAAGTGACCATCGCTGGTTTATTGTCCGTCCGCCATCCACCATATGCATGTTTTTATCGTGATATTGGAGTGCTCACGGATCGTTCATGGATCTCACTCTTTCCATTGTGCTTTTTTTGTTTGGTTCAGAGCCTCGCAATCAGTCACAAAGCAACAAGTATCATATGTAGACTTAGGTTGCTGACAAAGTGAAGGGAGATTGAGAGGGTCATTTCAGAACCATTAGTCGTCATTAGTCAGCCATACCGAGCACAGGTATTGCAACCCTTTATCCTGGAACCCGTGACCTGTTGGTTAGTCGTTCAGCGCTCTAATCATTGAGCCATGAACTTGTTTTCGTGTCAGGTAATTAACAATGGTAGAGAAGTGCTCACTGACTGTGCTACAGGACATATTCCTTGTCTCGTTGTGCCCTGGGACCCAATCTAGGCCCTCACAAGCAGTATCACAGCCACTCGCCGTACAGGCAGAAAAAGATTACTGACAATGACAAATGGCCGGTCACTGTCACCTGTGTTTGTCAATCCTTCCCTCTTCCGCAAATGTTGAGATGATGAATGCCTGTGGGAATCCTCGAGGAAGCCCGAAGGCACAACGGGAAGAGTACGTATTGTTGTCTAACAAACCAGTGCGCCCCTTCAAAGTGACCTAACTGCTGAAATGGGCTTAAATCGTAAAAAACTAGCGCTGATAAATTGAAAACCAGTGCAACTAGTGCAACCTGTCAACTATTTGGGCAAGAGAGAGGTTGTCTACAAGATCCCCTGTGAAGGATGTGATACTGTGTACTGTGGGCAGACAGGAAAATCCACCTCTAAACGCATCCACGACCATCAATTGGCAGTAAAGAGGCAAGACCACCGGTCCTAAGTAACTATGCCTACCGTAGACACCGGGCACACTTTAGCTTGGGATAAAACTCGGATTGTCGCCTCATGGCCCTTCAAGAATGTTCGAGAGTTCCTGGAGATGTACTCAGATGAGTCATGCATCAACAGGCATATCGAACTGGATGTGGCCTACAGTAACCTCAAGGAGAATTGACAGAAGCGGGAGCCAATCAGGACAGGCTAATACACATGGTGGCCTTTCAATGGCGTAAATGTCGTGCCGTTCTCTATTTTTTAGTGCAGTTACGATGTTAAATGTTTTGTCACATTTGCTTCCAATCGACATCTAACGACGACACGGAAAACTGGTATCAACATTTACAAAATTAAGCTTTTTTCCCATATATATATATATATAAAAATAGAAACTTTAATGCGTAAATTTTCGATACTGGACCCCAGCTCGTCGTCAGACTACGGGCAGTGTACAGGAACAATTAATCAATTAACCGTGTTTAACAAAGGATTCTGAGATTGAGCGAAATCCGAACCAATAGGCTTTGAGTGTATTTCGTCATCCCGTCGTGATTGGTTGTGCGCGTTTGAATTTTTCTTTAACGATTTTGTATGTGGCATCCATATCGATATGCTGGTTGAAACGTGCCTCATCTGAGTGCATTGCTTCCAGGAATTCCCGGCCTTTTCTGATTGGGCAGATGCCAACAATCCGTGTTTTCTCCCATGCAAATTTATGTCCGGTTTCCAGTGTTTGCATAACCACTTGGGATAAATGGTCTCGTATTCTAACCGCCAACTGATGTTCGTGTAGGCGGGTTGAGACAGATTTCTCAGTTTGACCACAATAAACGGCATTACAACTGGAACATGGAATTTTGTAGACAACACCTTTTTTATCAAGGTAGCTAACCCTGTCCATAGGGTGTACAAGCTGTGAGCGTAAAGTAGATGTAGGGTGGCGTGCTACTTGTATCTGGTGTTTTTTAAGCTATCTTTCGACAAGTTCTGATACATTTTTAATGTATGGAAGAGTTTGCCAGATCATTATTTTGGGTGCCTGGGTGACCGTGTTGTTTAAAATACCTTTCTCTTTGCATTCTTGTCGCTTCAGACATCGATGCACGAAGTCACGGGGGTATCCATTTTTAGAGAACAAGTTAAAGAGTTATTTCATTTCTGTTCGATAACTCTTCATCAGAGCAGTGTGTTTTGGCTCGATTTAGGAGACTGTAGACAGAACTTCTTTTGTGAGAGATAGGATGATTACTCTCAAAGTGTAGGATGACCTCAGAATATGTTTCTTTGCGGTAAACTGAGGTGTTGAGTGATCCATCAATTTTCCGATGTACGAGGACGTTCAGAAATGGGAGTTGTCCATCAGCTTCCGTCTCGAACGTGAATTCAATTTCTGGAAATGTTGAGTTTAGATTTTTGTGGAGCAGGTCTAACAGTTCTTTCTTGACGATGACAAATGTATCATCAACGTATCGCAACCACAATTTTGGTTTAACACCAGGGGGGGCTATCGATTCCAATTTCTGCAGCACAGCTTCAGCCAGGAAGCCGGATATGGGCGACCCCATAGGGGCCCCTTTAAGTTGTTGATAGCATTGGCCGGAGAAGGAAAAGTTGGTTTCTAGACAAAGGTCTAGGAGTTGGAGTAAAGCATCGGCAGGTACATCAGTGACGTAGGCGTGGAGTAGTTCTTCGGTGCATGATCTCGCTAAATCAAGGGGGATCGAGGTGAAGAGCGAGACCACATCGAATGAAACCATTACCTCGTCAGGTGTAACTGTGATTCCTTTTAATTTGTCTTGGGATGCCTATTTTTCAATACACTTACGGCAGTTCGACCGTCGATTTCGACGATGTCCACCGTATGCTCCATGAAAGGGTGGAGCAGGGACGGTGACTTGCGCGTGAATTAGTTTTAAGTGATAGTAGCCTTGCGCTGCAGCTACCGCACTCTCTCCTCCTCCCCCACCTGAGCCCGGTGTCAAGACAGAGTCAAGAAGACCGGAGATGGGAGAGGGCGCATGTGGCTGGCGCGGCTGGAGCCGCCCTGGGCGTGCCACCACACCTGGCTCGGATCCCACGGAGTGGGAGTGCCCATAAAGGCCACATTAAGAAGGAGCCATTGCAACCTGACTCTCAGTCCGCCAGTCAGCCACTCCACACAAAACACACATTGGGCTGACCACGCGGTCCGAGTTATCCCGTCAGTTGGTAACCTTCCAAGCCACGGCTTTTAGCGCACCGTGATAGTTTCAAGCGCGTCAGATTGTTTATAGTGAGGAAAAATACGCTGAGCTCTCGACCTCACTCTCTCCCCACCCCACAATCAGACCACTGTCCGAGCCGGTCAGTTGTCTGATGGGGAAGCGCGCAGCTGCTGGTGACCTCGTCTACGTGTACTACGTACACGACCTGGCCCCCCAAACACAAGCACCAGGATTTCACACAACAGGGGGTTGAACGGCTTACATCTCACATGTGTGAGATAGCCAGAGGTCACGTTAAGAAGGAGCCATCGCAGCCTGACTCTCAGAACACCAGTCAGCCACTCCACACAACACACATTTGACTAACTGCGAGGTCTGAGTGTAATTGTCAGTTGGCAACCTTCCAACCGTGGCACTCAACATAACCGCACTCTCTTCTCCTCCCCCACCTGAGCACGGTGACAAGACAGAGTCAAGAAGACCGGAGATGGGAGAGGGCGCAGGTGGCTGGCGCGGCCGGAGCCGCCCTGGGCCTGCCACCACACCTGGCTCGGATCCCACGGAGTGGGAGTGCCATAAAGGCCACATTTAGAAGGAGCTATTGCAACCTGACTCTCAGTCCGCCAGTCAGCCACTTCACACAAAACACACATTGGGCTGACCACGCGCTCCGAGTTATCCCGTCAGTTGGCAACCTTCCAAGCCACGGCTTTTAGCGCACCGTGATAGTTACAAGCGCGTCAGCTTCTTTATAGTGAGGAAAATGCGCTGAGCTCTCGACCTTTCACTCTCCCCCACCCCCACAATCCGACCACTGTCCGAGCCGGTCAGTTGCCTGATGTGGGAGTGGGCGCATTGGCGGACGGATCTGCGTACCCGTCTTCGCGCGCCACAGCACGACCTGGCCCCCATAACGCACACGCCAGGATTCACTAACTCAGGGGATATGGAGGAGCCATCGCCGTCTGACTCCCAGTCCACTGGTCAGCCACTCGACCAACACAACACATACATTGAGCCGACGTCGTGGTCTGTAAGCGTCAGATTGGCAGCCTTCCCAGCCACGGGTTCCAGGAAACCGTGATATATATAGTCTGAGCTTTAGTCTGAGCTCCAAGGCACAACGGAACATACATGTTCCTTAAGGAGATCGGTGAGCCCCACACTATCATATATATATATATATATATATATATATATATATATATATATATTTGAAGTTGAATACGTTCTATGGGAAATGGTGCTTTATTGTGTAAATTTTTCAACACCGGTTCTCCGGGTCGTCGTCAGACGCAGGCGGGCAGCAAATGTGACCAAAAACAGTTGACATCGTAATCACGCGAGAAAAAAATCGATACTGGCGTGAACATTGGCACCATTGAGCGGCCGCCGTGTGTATCAGCCTGTCCGAATTGGTTCTCGTTTCTTCCATTTCTCCTTGAGATGTCTGTACGCCGCATCCAATTCGATATGTCTGTTGATGCATGACTCATCTGAATGCATCGCCTCGAGGAACTCTCGACCTTTCTTGAAGGGACAGGCGGCGACAATCCGAGTTTTATCCCAAGCGAAGGTGTGCCCGGTGTCTAGAGTATGCATAGCTGTTTGGGACAGATGGTCCCGCCTCTTTACTGCCAACCTGGACAATCTACCAAAAGCAGGCACGAAAGCTCAACCACTTCCACCTCAGCTGTCTCCGCAGAATACTAAGCTGAGTTGGCAAGACAGGATACCGGACACGGAAGTGCTGGAACGAACAGGCATTCTCAGCATTTTCGCTCAGTTGAAACAACTGCAACTGCGCTGGAGTGGTCACCTTGTGCGGATGGATGACGAAAGGCTACCCAAACGACTCTTCCATGGAGATCTCGCCATGGGTTCTCGTCGACAAGGGGGTCAAGTACGACGCTACAAAGACACTCTGAAGACCTCCCTGAAGCAATTGCAGATCAATCCGGAGTCCTGGGAGGACCTTGCCCGAAATCGATCGGCTTGGAGGAGAACAGTGAAGACAGGGGCAGCAATCTACGAAGCCAACAGGATCGCCGCTGCCAAGACCAAAAGAGCGGCACGAAAGTCACCAGCGCCCCGGATCAACATGGCCAAGGCCCAGGCCCTTCCAACATGCCCGCGCTGTCACCGCACCTTCCGCGCGCGAATCGGCCTAGTCGGACATCTTCGGAAGCAATGCATCAACAATCCGACAATTCAAAATTCTACGTCTACTTCTGTCAACCCTCCTTCGGACTCCTCCACCCTCACCCCTGGCATCAATTCCACTAGTCCCACCATCATCGAGACCGCATCACAATGCTCAGCACGTGTTACCCCCACAACTACCACTGTCACCACCGCTACCACCATCAGCGATGGGGACTCTCTCCTAAACTGTCCTCATTGCAACCGCACATTCACCTCACGCATTGGCCTGGTCGGTCACTTGCGAATCCATCGTACAGAGACTGGTGAACCAGTGCCTGGAGCTCCAACACACAGCAGAGATCGCTTCCTCCACTGCCCTCACTGTCCTCGTGCATTCACTCATCGCATGGGCCTTTTCGGTCACATGCGCATTCACAAAAAACCTGCGGTCAACCACCGGAGGCTAAGCTACATCTGAACACACTATCTTCACCAATACATCGACCACACCTTCACAATCACCATGTACCTGAGTATATCACGATTTCCTAGAAACCGTGGCTGGGAAGGCTGCCAATCTGACGCTTACACCAGACCACGACGTCGGCTCAATGTATGTGTTGTGTTGGTCGAGTGGCTGACCAGTGGACTGGGAGTCAGACGGCGATGGCTCCTCCATATCCCCTGAGTAAGTGAATCCTGGCGTGTGCGTTATGGGGGCCAGGTCGTGCTGTTGCGCGCGAAGACGGGTACGCCGATCCGTCAGCCAATGCGCCCACTCCCACATCAGGCAACTGACCGGCTCGGACAGTGGTCTGATTGTGGGGGTGGGGGAGAGAGTGAAGTCAAGAGCTCAGCGCATTTTCCTCACTATAAAGCAAGCTGACGCGCTTGTAACTATCACGGTGCGCTAAAAGCCGTGGCTTGGAAGGTTGCCAACTGACGGGATAACTCGGAGCGCGTGGTCAGCCCAATGTGTGTTTTGTGTGAAGTGGCTGACTGGCGGACTGAGAGTCAGGTTGCGATAGCTCCTTCTAAATGTGGCCTTTATGGCACTCCCACTCCGTGGGATCCAAGCCAGGTGTGGTGGCACGCCCAGGGCGGCTCCGGCCGCGCCAGCCACCTGTGCCCACTCCCATCTCCGGTTTGTCTTGCCGCGTGTCTCGTATTATATCCATGTTGGACGCGTGAACTTTGACCTGCCCGTTCGCTGCTGACTTCCTTAAAACTCCCTAAGGCTGAACGCCGGCGGGCTCGCGTGACCGCTGTCCCCTTTGCAGCCGTCGTAGGTTTAGGCATGGCCGCGTGCCGGTTGGCCTCCCCCACGTCAATCAGCTGACTGATCAGTCGTTGCTGATCTCGTGAGTTGTTCTCCGTTTTGCAGGCGCATTGGTGAGGCAGTGTTTGACATTGGTCATGTGAACTTCGGCCGCCACCCATCTTTTCCGTGAGCGTCGATTCTCAGTTTTACGTGCTCGTTTGCCTTATTGGCCCTAGCCAAATTGATCCGAGCCTTGTACGAAGCGCCTGGTATGCGGGATGTAAGTCTATAGCTCGGTTGAGTGTATCAGTCTAGGACCAACTATCGAGCACCATTCCGGCCATCTTCTAATTGGCTCGGCCAATAACCCTCGTTTTCTCAAACGCGAAATCGTCGTTCAGTTATTCTGCGTGACCATAAACCAAAGACAACTAGTCCTTGCGGCTGCTTTCAAGTTGGTGTTCATGCAACCTTGTGCCCGGACGCTTGCCCGTTTCACCAACATACCTTGCATAACAATGCACGAGATTTGGGATTTTATGGGGTCCACAGACAAAGGTTCGTATATTGAATCGTCTTTTAAGAGTGAACGTGTCTTCCCTGCGTAGTCTACTTTGTTAAGGATTGTGGTGGCACCTCCCTTATCGGCAGGCAGAATCATGGTGTCTTTTTCTTGCTTAGGTGCATTTAGTGCTTTTCTTTCATCGTCAAATAATGTTGAGTGCTTACTTGGGTTCTTCAAGGCATGCACGGTACTGCTGCGAATTGTAAACTGCTCTTTTTCTGTAAGATGTGTTGACGATATGATTGATTCGAAGCTGGCAAGGAAGCCGACAGATTTTACTTCATTCATTTGCACAGCACGTTTTCCTCTGTTGTTGTTGTTGTTGTTGTTGTTAAGACTTTCGAGGATAAGTTTATAACTTTGTTTGGATACGTTGAATCATTGTGACTTTTATAAAAACTTCTCATCCACTTTTTCGCCAAGATGCTTCTATTTTTTAGTCGTTCTAGCTCTGCGACTTGCATGATGGTTTCGTGTAGGGTTTCAAATACGTGTGCAGGGAGCTGGTCATGGCAAATTGCATGTTTTGTTCTTTCTGCTCGTTAAATTTACGAAGTGGACAGTGAGCATCTGTTATGAATGGTCTAAGCACTTGATAGCTGTAACGGAAAGCGGCTTGGAAGCCCTGAATGAATTATTGCCAGTTTTATCCTCACGGACTTCGGTAGAATCCTGTTGCCTCGGCAACGTTGTAAAAAGGATAATTGTTCTCGCATTAAACTTTCGCAAATTGGACACAGTTCCCATCGTTGAGCATAAAGCAAAACATTTCGCTCGAAATTCGCACGTATGTATTGAAATACAGGCATCCCAAGATATTCAAGACTCGTCCCCCAGCTCGTCGTCAGACTACGGGGTGTTTACAGGAACAAATAATTGATTAACCGTGTTTAACAAAATACTCTGCGTTTGGGCGAAATCCGAACCAATACGCGTTGAGTGCATTTTGTCATCCTGTCGTGAGTGGTTCTGCAAGTTCGAATTTGTCCTTAAGGATTTTGTATGTGGCATCCAAATCGATATGCCGGTTGATGCATGCCTCATCTGAGTGCACTGCTTTCAGTAATTCACGGCCTTTTCTGGTTACGCAGGTGCCAACAATCCCTGTTTTATCCCATGCAAATTTATGCCCTGTTTCCAGTGTGTGCATAGCCACTTGGGATGAATTATCTCGTCTTCTAACCGCTGATGTTCGTGTAGGCGGGTTGAGACAGCTTTCCCAGTTTGCCCACAACAAACGGCATTCCAACTGACACCTGGGATTTTGTAGTCAACCCCTTTTCTATCAAGGTTGCTAACCCTGTCCTAAGGGTGTACAAGCTGTGAGCGTAAAGTAGATGTAGGGTGGTGTGCTACTTGTATCTGGAGTTTACTCAGCTGCCTTTCGACAAGCTCTGATACATTTTTTTCACGTATGCGAGCGTTCGCCAGGTCATTGTTTTGGATGCCTGGGTGGCCGTGTCGTTTGAAATACCTTTCTCTTTGGATTCTTGCCGCTTCAGGCATCGATGCACAAAGTCATGCGGGTATCCCTTTTTTGAGAACAAGTTAAAGAGGTATTTACTTTCTGCCCAATAACGTTTTTCATGAGAGTAGTGTGTGTTTTGGCTCGATTTAAGAAACTGTGGACAGAACTCCTTTTGTGAGAGACGGGATATTTACTCTCAAAGTGTAAGATGACCTCAAAATAGGTTTTTTTTTGCGATAAACTGAGTTGTGGAGTGATCCATCAGTTTTCCGATGTGCGAGGACATCCAGAAATGGGAGTTGTCCATCAGCTTCCGTTTCAAACGTGAATTAAATTCCTCGGAATATATATTCTTGATTCTTTTTAGTCCCTATCCGAAGCTGGATAACCTGGGTTTCGAACCTGAACTTATTGCTCAATCAATTGTGCTACTGTGAGGCAGCGAACTTGTTGCCACGTCGTTTGCGATGAAGTGCATTAATTGCATACAAGAATGTCCTTTTACCCCTATTTGATTAGAATGTCTAGGGTTCCAGTGTTTCTTTCATTCGTCGGCACCTACCCGCCGCCTTCCTGTTCACCGACATTTGCTTATGCCTGGTTAGACCACGTCAACAGTGAAAATTCTAATTCCTTTGTCTGTCAGACTGCCGTTTAGCGCACACCTGGCTTTACTTAGGTTTTGCTTTTTCCTCTCAGGAAAAGCAAGTGCCTTTATGAGCGCGGGACGCCCAGACGAAAGGGCGAAGCCAGCTATGCTTCAACGTGTTTTGTCTGCTGGCATTTCCGCCCCAGACTCTGCGCCATTAAAAGTTTCCTTTTATGCTTCCATCTATGAAAACCATACCAAAAGCTGCGTGTCACCTGAATGAACGTTTAGCCTTAGGAAGCACGCCTCAGTAAAGCCTAGTCTGGTCACCAATCCTGCTCACGTGTTTAAACCTGCGACCGTTGGACATGGATGCAGTTAATTTCGGAGCCTCAGAGAGGTTGGCTGTCCCAACCGACTTTATCAGTCTCTCTGTAACAACCCTGCTTAATGCCAACTAGTTATGTTTTGGAGAGATCTCATAAACCTCCACACGTTACCCTTTATGGGGTCTGGATCGAATCGTTTGATTTAGCTTCGAGCATGCTAAGAAAATCTTTGTCGCATGTTTTAAATCTGTATGCAATTAATTGGAAACAATTATCGAGGGTCCTGAAGCTATAAGACACATAAGAAAGGGACTTAAATGCGTGAGACTGATAATGATTAACGGTAACATGATGGCTATTAAAATATGATAATGATCATGATGGTGACAACGACGAGGATGCTGCTGCTTTCGCTGATTCTGTTGATGATGATGAGGAGGAGGCCTCTTCCGACCAGCATGGTTAATCGATCCATAATAGACCACTAAAGCAGTGGGTGAGCTGATTTTGGTTTTCAATGGTTGCATGAAGTCAGTAATTAGTCCGATTAAAAAAGGAGCTTTCATCTTAAATCATTTACACTAGCAGTCTCCTGCTATTTCGGAGAGATTAGGATAAAGGTTGGGTTTAGTGTGGGGGTCAGGTTTACGGTAGGGATTTGATTAATATTAACATTGAGGGGAGGGTTGGGGTAAGATGTAGTTAGGATTAGGGTGTCGGGTTAGGATTATTGTCAGTTTTAACGTTATGAATCGATAGTATTTCGCACGGTCACTTGAATTACCGGGGCCACTTCCCATTATCGTGTCTTACCGCTGCTTGGAATCCTAAGCATCAGGCAAATTATCCATACTGTGCTCCGACAGTTCGACCGTCGTAGTCCAACGATGTCCACCGTATGCTCCACATAAGGGTGGTCCAGGGATGGTGACTTGCGCGTGAATTAGTTTTAAGTGATAGTAGACTTTCACGGAATCTACTGCTCACTCTCTTTTCCCTTACCCGCCTGTGTCCGGTGTCAAGACATAGTCAAGAAGACCGGAGGCGGAGTCGGGTGCAGAGGAATAAGCTCCCACAGAGTGGGAGTACGGGTTATGGCCTGAGCCTGCACCTACGCTTGTCCATAATGGGCACGTGCACCTCCCATGTTCGGCATTTGTCATGGGACCGCATCCTAGTTAATACTAACGCCCACCACATCCTAATTTCGCCCCCGTGTTGCTCCAACGCCTTTACCACGCGGACCGTGTAGGGGGACGCGCTCCACTTTCCTATTTTCACCCCTAACCACCTAAATAACTGGTATTTCATCTGATTACCTATTTTTTATCATTGGATTGGCCTGCTGTTAAATTGTTATGAACGCACATGGGCATTGCAATTAGTAGTCTGAATTTTGATGGCAATTTTTGCAAAAATATTCACGAGCCCGTAAATCCACCGGACTCTGCCACAGTTCCTACATGTGACCAACAAATGACTCAGTTCTCATCAAAATAACTGCGAGAATTCAAATTTTTATAACTGTCACTGGGAGGGATATGGTTGGATTCGCAAAAGTGTGCGAAAACACGGAGAAAAAAACGCACAATGTTTACGTGGTTTCTGGAAGTGAAATATCGCGATTGAATGGAAGGTTTTTAACCAATAGTTGCAATATTATCGTGGGTGCACTACCTTGGAATTGAGTAATATGGCAGCTGGTATCATATTTTTAGTCCTTTTTTTTATACCAAAACCTATACCAAGATCTCACTTCATGTTTAAACCATTCTACGTCAGTATTAGTAAGTATATGTGCACTGTCAATGAGTGTCCCCCTAATAGGACAGGTTTTTGCAATACTCCCAGACTTGTTCGACTAATAGTTTATCCGTGGCTGAGTGGGAGAGAGAGAGGAGGGCGTCAGAGACTTCCCGTGGCTTGCACGTAACGCAGTCTGCTGTGTCAGCTTCGCAGACTGTGTTCACGTGCAGAGTAAATTTAGCTGTCATCATCGCTGTTAGTTAGGGGAGAGGCGAGGGCGCAAGTGCGCGCCTGGTTGTTCTCGCCCTCGTCGTTGCCTGACGCTGCAGGAACTGAGGCCTTTTGCTGTATTTTAACGAAGCCCCCCTAGCCGATGTGCACGTCGCAGAGAGCTGCCACACACATTATTATATGCTCAGGAAAATTTGGTCTTTCGCCCTACTCGAGGCAGGTGGGGATGGCGCCCGATCTCTCTCTCTCTCTCTCTCTCTCTCTCTCTCTCTCTCTCTCTCTCTCTCTCTCTCTCTCTCTCTCTCTCTCTCTCTCTCTCTCTCTCTCCTCTCTCTCTCTCTCTCTCTCTCTCTCTCTCTCTCTCTCTCTCTCTCTCTCTCTCTCTCTCTCTCTCTCTCTCTCTCTCTCTCTGTCTCTCTCTCTCTCTCTCTCTCTCTCTCTCTTTCTCTCTCTGTCTCTCTCTCTCTCTCTCTGTCTATGTCTCTCTCTCTGTCTCTCTCTCTCTCTCTCTCTCTCTCTCTCTCTGTCTGTCTCTGTATCTGTCTCTCTATGTTGCCTCCTCGCAGTATCGGGTCGCCTCGGTTGCTGCAGGTTTCGTGCAGAGCAGTCCACCTTGCGAGTAGTCTCCTACCCTCTACCCGGGTGGTCCCAATCTCCTCTGCCCCCCTGCCCCCATTTGTTGCACGTGATCACTTCACCCTTTTGCTATGGTTTAAACAGATGTACTGCTTTTTTGAAAGCGCACTACATTGTGCAGTTCACTCAGACGCCCCTTTTCACTCCGAGGCTTGTCTGTGTGTACCTGGCCTACTGGATCAATTTTCGCGTAACTTTCAGCTGTGGGGTGCTCAGCATCTGTTGAAACGTTAGATGTTTGATCGTCCTGCACCGAAACGCAGGCCTCCTGTTACTTAAACTAAATGTTTTGATTCTACGAACTCGTGGCGCAGTGGGTAGAATGTTGGGCTGTTCGAGATTGAGCCCCAAGGCACAACGGGACGAGTGAGTCCTGTAACCGATCGGTGAGCTCCTACTTACCATAGTATATATTCATATATGCACTCAGGGATGGGCTCACACCAATCCAATTAACTTCCAGAAGCAAGCAATCTTCGTAGTGGGTGGCAGAGGTCACGAATAAGCAACCACCTAACCAGGCCAAGTCGGTCGCTGTTACCTCTGATCAAGAACGTGTCTGAACTCGTTGAAAGACACCTGCGCAAGCACCAAATTTACGTGGCGCACAAACCAACCAATACTCTTCGAAACCAGCTTGTCACCCTAAGAACAGGGTTGCTTATTAAGATAAAAAACGTTATTTAGAAAATCCCATGTAACAGTGGCAATGCGGTGTATTGCGGCCAAGCAAGCAAATCGGTCTCTACACGCCTCCACGAACATCAGTTGGCTGTAAAGAGACGAGACCATCTGTCTCAAGTTGTCATTCGTACACTAGAAACTGGGCAAAAATTTGTATGGGACACAACTCGCATTGTTGGCTTCTACCCATCGAAGAGAGGCAATTCATTCTGATGACTCGTTCATTGATCGGTACATCGAATTGGATGCCGTGTACAACAATCTCAAGGAAAATTAGAAAAGGCGGTAGCCAATCCGGATGAGATGTCCATCTACAATGACAGCTTTTAGCAGGAATGATTCAGAAATATCGAATTTTCTGGCACATTTTAAATTTTAACTGTTTTCTGTCTGATAACGACCTGGGGAACCAGCGTCGAAAATTTACTTCATAAAGATTCTTATTGTTTCCTGAAGAACTTCTTTACTTTATACATATACGTATACATATATATATATATATATATATATATATATATATATATATATATATATATATATATATATATATATATATGGCTCAATGGTAGAGCGTTCGACTCAAATATCAAAGGTCACGGGTTCGAATCCCAGGTGTCCCACACTTGGGATTGGGTATGACTGGCTGATGACGGCTAATAAGCCAGAAATGGCCATGCCGGTCTACCTTGTCTTTGTCGGTTCCATTTTATCAACATATGCTACACGTCGCTATGTGACCGCCTGTGAGGGCTCTAGTCTGAGTTCCAGGGAACAATGGAACGCAAATGTTCCTTAAGAAGATCGGTGAGCTGCACACTATCATATATATATATATATATAAATTTATTTTTTCCCGTACCCCCAATTAGTTAAAAGCCCAAACAAAGGTTTGGCTAAGTTTTTATTCCTGCATGATGCAGCTATAAAAGGCTCTGCTTATCAGTGGTGCCCCACCATTCCCTTTATGGTTTCTAGTGTAGTGATCCCTCCTGGGTCGCGAGGGTTGCACTTTAGACGCCCCACGAAAGGTGAAAAATCCACAAACTATATGTTGATTTTGTTTTTACTTTATTTTTACTTTTACTTTTTAAGCCCTTATAAACATTACCACGTTATTATACACGTTTCTCACACAGTCATACAGTATAAACCTTTTTATATTATCACGGGCAAGATTCGTTGAAATTATGTATGTAATCACACTCTTTATATACTGCACACAAATATACGTATTTTGTGTCATTTTAGAAGAAGTTTTATTTAATACAACCCTCCGCCAGCAGCGTTCCGTATATGAAATCAACTGGTCTTGCCAAATGAGGAATCATATATCAGAAATAAAAAGACCCGCAGTCCCCAGAATGCGGCAGACCAGAGAAACTCCATGTTATATATATATTAAGATATGCTTGCATATAAAATCCGGATAGAGTGAAGCTGCGAAAGTCGAAACGCAATAGAGCTAGAGATAACTGTATGTAGTTTCTTCTGTTTGCGTGTCAAAGCAGTGTGCAGCATGACAGTCAGCTGCCCGATAATGTGCTTCAGAATGGTGCCATGTAGCTTTGATGCAATTTTCCGTGTTTACACTGCTTGGAGTCAACAAGTTCTTTGCTCTTTGTCGCAGCTAGGGACACCAGAGCTTTCACTAAGATCACATGTGGGGCAGGTCGGTTAGTGAGTTAATACTGTTTCCAGGTTTTCGAACTGCATCCATCCGTTCGGGGCAAGAGAAAGAGAGCCTTTCCTTCAAGGCTATCAAGCTGCTCGTTTACGCGATCTCAGATGTGGGCAAAGGGGGTTTATTTACTTTATCACCCTTTTGGCGACCTTCATCATGACTGATTTGGCTGCCTCCAAGTCCCGAATTTGCCACCTTATGCAACATTGAAGTCAGTCTCACTCTCCCACCTCCGGTCTTCTTGACTCTATCTTGAAACCGGGTCCAGGTGGGGGAGTGGAACAGAGAGTGAGGTAGATGTAGCGAAAGTCACTCTCACTATAATCCATCGCAAGTCACCGTCCCTGCAGCACCCTGTTGTGGAGCACACGGTTGACATCGTCTTAAACGACGGTCGAATTAGCGCAGTCAGTCTACGGCAGATTCCTGAGGAAAGTTGAACCAGTTGACATTTAAACTCTGTAGATGAAATACGATGGTGCCAGCTATGCTCTCAAGGTCAGCTTCAAAGTCCTTCAGCCAGGTCTTTACGTGACTGCCTCGAGGCGGCAGTGCTCATTCACGACCAGGTTCGTGCGTACTTTTATCTTCAGGCCGTCGCAGCGCATGCTCCAGTGGATTCGATGGATAAGCAAGAAGGTCGTAGTTGACGGGTTTTGTTCCTGACAGTTTGTGTACAGAGACTGGCGTTTAGAGGTGCGGATACCTTCAGACAGTTCATATATTATATGCGCATGTAGGCTATGTCTCACATGCGCGTGGAAGGAGAGTTTTTACAGCAGCTTGATCTGCTGACTCAGTCCACGCTTAATCCTGGCGTTTCAATTTAACTTCAGTTTGATACAATTGTCAGTTAACTTTTTTCACCTTGCCCGCCTAACATAAAATTCTAGTTCAGATACGAGACGTTGTAAATTGAATTCGCGACTTGGTCGGACAGATATCTGTTATTACAAACCTCGAGGCGATCATCTCTGCCCTGTCCTTTCTTCAACTATTTGGAGTCAGCACACTGCAACTCTGTGATGGGATTTGTCAGCATTCAAAGGTCACAATTACACGCAGGCCACGATATACTGTAAGGCTGGAATGGTCTGCCACCGCGTACTGTGGAAACCTGTCTGGCGTAGGCCGGAAGTGACGTCGAAGAAGTCAGTTGCCTCGGCATTCACACCTACCTGACGTAGACTTACGCCAGTCTGGACAGCTTCTTTGAAATATTAACCTGCCGCATGATTGACCATGGGGACTTCCGTGTAAATGAACAATCGGCCGAGAGGCAGCTGTTGAGAGCAGTAACGCGGTTCGAAGTTCCCTCGAAGCGATAATTCCCGCATACGCCTTTTTTCGGTCGAAATACGCACTATTTTCTGTTATCCGCGCCTCGCAGTATTGACGGTGCGACTGGTATCAACGGAATGCCGTCAACGATCGGAATCCTATTGCCTCCACTGATTCGTGCCTTTTCAACAACACATGGTCTGAGCCACAGCTGCGTTGCCTTTGTTGGTACCACACATCGCGTGGAAGTGTAACAATGAGCTAGACTAGCGTTCTCGGATAAGCGCTCAGCACAATTGTCTTCCGAAAACCTCCAGAAGAAGGGACTGACTCAGCAGCGGTTGCATGTATCAGCCTGTTTGAGGGCTGGTTTTCAGCTTATGGTTGCTTGCTTTTGCCGGACGACGACAGCGGCTGGCGGCGGTGGCGGCGTCGGACACAGACTTAATTGATGGTGGGCAACCTACATGATGTCGTAGTGCTGCGTAGGATAGTCGCACAGCAAAGCCCGCAGATGCCACCAGTACGTGATCTGTGACTGCCTATTCCTCCCCACCCCCATCCAACAGCCTCTAAGCCAGCCTTCACCGAAGGCCGTCCCACCAATTGCCACCTCTGGGCGGACCGGATGGCTCGCATTCATGCTAGGAGGCATAACCTGCCCGTCTGAGGTTCCTGCTGTCTCACTTCAGACCCGGTGGAACGGGGACATCGACGTTCAGCCTCTCCTATCAACATTCCTGGTCGAAATGAGTTTCATGATAAGTGGTCTTTTCTGACCAACTTCACTGAACTCTTCTAGCCTGTTAGTCCACGAACCATAACCTGCCACGAATTGTACCGTCTCATTAGTTAAATATTCCTATCGGGGATACGCTACCTATGGGGCCAAACGGAATGGCACTCACGTATATTTGGCTGCACGGAGCAGACAAATCTTAGATCTCAATCAACACCTATCGTTATGTTGAAAAGTCATCAGTTGTCACATCAGGATGTGCCCCACAGCGAGTCGGGTGCATGAACGCTAACTTGCGCGTGAATTAGTTTATAGTGACTTTAAACTTGTAAAGCGTCTACCGCGCTCTCGTTCCCCTTATTCAATTGAGCGTAGTGTCAACATACAGTCAATAAAATAGAAGGTGGGATCGGGATTGAGCAAAAATACCCTTCTTAAATTCTCCGTATAAATATAGTTCATTGGATACGGCCGAAAACCGTCGTGATAGTAGTGTCTAATTTCTAGATTTTTTTATCCGAGTCGTAACTACTATTGTCTCCGTCCAAATAAAAGATTACTGAGACTGATTAATCTGATTGTTACAGCTTTCAAGTTTCACAATATGCTGCCATATGAAGGCACGTTTTGAAACCGCGATGTTCTGATTTCAGACGCTCATTAGATCACGCTTGTGACTAAAACTCTATCAGCTCACAATGTGAACCCCGTCGAGGCCAGTAAACCGGTTTCAAGTCGGTGTATGAATGCTAGTGACCTTCTTCCTTATTTTGTTATTATCACCTGACTACGCACACACACGCACACAGAGCGCCCTTCTGCAGCAGTACGTACGCCGCACACCCGCGGCAGCGCACTTTTAGTGTGTGTATATATATCTCGCGCTGAAGCTCACGCCGCACTGTTCATTCACGGTCACAGACCAGCGCTACCAGATGTGTGCTCATCCGATTGATCGTGTCAGTCGAGAAACGAGAGTCGATCTGTCCTGTCTGACAGAGCAGCAGGCGACAGACTAAAGTTACTGCATATCAATTCGTTAAATGTGCAAGGACTACGCGCAGCCTGAAATTCTCTTACTTTCCGAAAACGGACATCAGGCTCTCTGGCTTTCTCATCATTGAGCAGACTGGGACTAAGCACGAAGACACTGATTCGAGCACACTCGCAGCCTTGATGAGGACTCTCTGTGCCATGCTTTCAAAAGTTTTGCATGTACTCTATGAGATAATTTCTTTAACGGGGCTTAAAAACCGTTGAGAGCCTTTATGCACTCGAGGGTCCTTTCAATCTCAGACCTATTTCATAAACCTAACATCCAGGGAGTCGAGATATAGAGGGTTAGGGAAGGACTTTGATGGTAACCTCTGTGGCCTGTGTGTGTTTTTACGATCGTCAGACACGAACAGAACCAGCATGGACAGTCAGGAGGACAGTGGTGGCTTGGGGGGGCTTTTGCTGCATCTGGATACCAGCGGAGGAGGCGGCTACTTAGCCCGAACTTGCCTTAAAGCTGCCAGGTAGTTTACGGACACAGTCTCAATGCAAAGACCAGACACCCTAGACTGACCCATCGGTGCCGATATTCCTTGGCAAGTCCGACCAGCGCGCCCTCTGATCACACAGATTCTCAACTGTGCACACCCATGCGCTCTACTGTTAGAGGTGACAGGACTGTGGCAGAGGACTGTTTGTGAAACCTTACGGAATGGCGAACGGCATTCGTCGGTTTTAACCACCTTATAAGGAACCGGCATCCACATATCAGTTCTGCCCACAGCTGAGAGCATTGCCATCGTACCGACCCGCGTGCTTCTTTGCTTCGCAGCAGGCCCCACCGAAGCCCGTTCCATTGGAAGCCTGCAGCTCTGCTTGACTCATCTGAATTGACCTCGACTGGCTATTTTTGGGTCCTTCCCCGCCTGACGACTATGTCAACATTCCTTAAAGGATTTTAATATCCAATCCGAGGGGGGGGGGGAGAGGGAGGGAAGAGGGCGAGTGTTTTCCCATTATGATCCACTTCCATGACATTTAAGAATAAGAGAGCGAATGGGTACCTGTGTCAAACACCTCTGCATCAACCACCTTAAACTGCCTACTACGAAAACCCGATCCACAACAATGTCCTGCGATCACATTTAAGCTTCAACAGAAAGGGTTGCTGTAATCCGTCATTAGGACAATCGATGAACGTCTATGCTTGCCTTCACCGACATCCGGAAAGAATGCGTACGAAAAGAATGCAAAGGTCTAAAGGGAAAAGAAAGAGATCTAGGAAAATGGACACTGAAAAGGAAGAAAAGACGAAGCAAGCTGTGGCTCCTCTCCGCCATCTTCTTCTTCTTCTGCTTCTTTCCTCCCCTCAACTTCTCCCCTCAACCTCACCCTCTTCCTTTGACTTGCCTCTCTTGACCCTCCTCCCCACCCTTCCTCTCGTCTCTTTTCCCCCACCCGTCGACCTCTCCCTCCCTTCCCTCTTCTTTCCATTTATTTGACCAACGTTCCTGCATGTTTTGATCCAGTTTTCACCACGCTCTTTCCTGTAGTCATTGCGCCACTAGTCGTGTGTGAGTTAATTAACCACTTCTTGGTTCACAACCACCGCATCTCCTTTCTTTGTTGCTCTTCGCCTTCCCTTGTAGGGTTGAAGCTGCGGTGGGACCCAACCGTATCACAGTTCCTAGTAAACTTCCGCAAGCGTAGAACCCCCTTCTCGCAATGGCCGAGCCTGGAGATTCCTTGTAGTCGGAGCTTCAAAAGCCACACTAACTTAGGCCGTATGAGTCGAACCTCTGCCCACTTGCAGAGGGCTTACTTCCGACTGACTGCACTATACTATCTCACTTAGTTTGCACGCTATAGCGCTTCACTAGAGGCTCGAGCGCGTTGGACAGTCGTTTCTGTGCAGCACCGAATTTACATGCCAGCCTGTTCTAGTAACTGCTCTCTCCCTCAGGTACTGACGAGCCCTTAGAGCGCAGAAAGCGAATTAATGGACCACCCTTTATCTGGACCACCGCGTTAGATAGTCGGCATTCACACAGTGTCAGGCAACCCCCTCCATTAGACCCTTTTTGCAGTGTATAGCCTTCGCACAGCGTGGTCTAGCCCGTTTCGTCTGTTTTCGGCATCAAAGATCCGATGTCGCATTGAGCGGGCTTTCTCATGTATACCAGGAAACAAGGGTTGCACTGGCCTGTGTGACGTGCGCTAGACGGATAATTTAGGCCCCATCCACCACTTCTGTCAATATGGGCGCTTTGCTTCGAACATTCCACTGGTAGATAGCAGCGGGGCCACAGCATAATATTTGACCCAACTCAGGGATCGAAGGATAGGTCAGCGAGTAATACGGGACCGGTGGTAATAGTATTTTTATGGACGAAGGGCACCAACCGAACCCTAACCCTATGCATTCTTTTCGTTAGGGTTAGCATTCTTTGCCGGATCGGTAGAGTCACACAATAGTTTTTTGCCCCGACAAGTCTTCGGATTGCGAGATTCGCTTTACCTCACGCCGACCACTACGCGTGCCATAATTCCTAGCTGACCTGACCCACTTTTATACGGAGCCTTGACTGTAGTTAGAATGAGGTGCACTCTGCGCGAGAAAGAAAAGGGATACGTTTGGAAACGTGCTAATAGTTTGCCGCTTGCAGCGTTACCACCTTACCCGATGCTTCCGTCCTCCTTCGGCCAACTAAACATTATGAAACTCTACTAACCCGCCAGCGATGCTAACCCTGACGAGCACAATGAATAGATTTGGAGTTTTTTCCCTGAGTTGGGTCACATATTGCGTTCTTACCGACCTATGAATGGCCTTTAAGTAAGGCACTTCGGACGGTCGTCATATATTAGGCTCGAGCATTTTCATTTGTCCGAGCTAGCGCAAGAAATGCGACGAAGCCAAACTCGGTAAATTCCTCACTGCGAACCAGCGAGTTAACGAAGGGTCCGCGGTCAGTCTGGCGCTGTTACACTGCCGACTGCCTCGTCATTTTCTACGAAGAGGCAATAACCCATAGGCTTAAACTGCATTAGCTCAGATCGCCTACTCTGACCACGCGCAAAGCAGGCACTTTAAGATTATCCTCAAGATTTATCGGAACATATTCGTATAGAGGGTACGGAAACAAGTCTATCCACATTGCTATCTAATTTCGTGGAGCGCGGAAGCTTCATATTCTAGCTACTATAGTTTCCACTAAAAGAAATGTGGCCATCGTCAAACTGCAGACCTACGGCACTTGATGCATCCCATAAAAAAACTATGACCGAGAAAAAGAGGACACTTGTGGACTGAAAGCATCGAGTAGAAAGACAATTACTAACAAATATAAAAGAGAATGGAATGGCCATTTCTGAATTATTAACCGTAATCAGAAAGCATACCCAACCACAGGTGATGCCCCACCCGAGGCTCGAACATGCAACCTGTTGGTTAGAAGTCCAGTTCTCTAACCATTGGGCTAAAAGAGACTGTTATAGCTACTTCAGGCTTATAAGGCGTCGTTGGCCAGCCGCAATGGATAGAGTTGAGGTTAGGTTGGCTAATATTACGGTGGAATATGACACGCTGACCTATCCTTTGTTCCTTGAGTTGAGTCGCATATTATGTTCTTGCCAGTCTCGGGATAACGAAGAGAGTGGGGTTAAGCCAGCTTTTACATCCTTACTGTATTAAAAGCCGTGCGCATTAAAATCATCACGTCACACTAAGATTCGTGACTCAGTAGACCACTAACTTTTGGAATCACCCAGTTCTGTTCAGAACTGAGGCTCATACTGCAATGCTTCTTCAATTTAGATGACTTTTAGGCCCAGTTCTGGTGCGTATCCGTACGAGCACGTGCGTGACACGCGTAGACTGGTGCCATATGCCTGGTCAGTCACTGCACTCACACCCATACCCCGTCATTTAACTTTGTTTTGGGATTCCCACGTTAGAGGTGGAGATTGAGGTGAGGTGGATCACCACTGTGATCCCAAAAGGTGTTAATCTACCTCGATGAGGATAGGCAGCCCTCGGAAGTCGAGGAAAAGTACCTTCTTTGGCATATTTCCTGAAATATTGATAGTGAAGGAAGCAATCCTGGAGGCTTCGTCTGCAAACGCGGCAAGGCTCATTCAGAAGTGTTATTTTTGCGGGACTGCTAGGTGCTAAAAGGTCACTTCTGAGACTTGTGGTCCATATGCTCCCAATTTCTGCCCCTGACTTCATACAAGTGCTCTGCCTTTTTTGGGTTATCATCTTAGCTCGGGCAGTTTTTTTACACTGCTTGCACCTGAGCTCCAGCTTTCTTCTGCCCCGGATAGACATTTTTCGTCAATTTTGGCTTTCCTGCAAAGGTTGTTTTTAACATCCCGTCTGCCTTCTTCGTTCTTTCACGTAGACTCACCTGCGGCCACCTAGGAATGGGAAGCTCCTGGTTGTGTGTCGGCTCGGACAAGGGAAACGTGCACTTTGTCAACACCCAACACTTCACCATCTCAGGCTATGTTATCAACTGGAACAAGGCAATTGACGTGTAAGTAGTGGCCTCTAGCGTGCCCGAAAGACTTTCTCTTTTCACTGCTCATATCGTGGTTGGGTGAACATGCTGCCAAACCCTTTGCCTCTCCTGTCGCTGCTTCAGCAGAATGCGTTCATTTTCTTATTCACCTACCCCACTGTCAGTGTAGTTTTAATTCGGTTTAGCATGGGAAGGAGGTTAGACACTTTCACTGGCAGTCCAAGCTGTCTCATCAGGACGTCCATTGCCATGCAGGGAAGAGTTTGGGAACGGCTGGGCGGTCTGTGGGGTGGATAACCTTCAGAACCCTTCTTAATTGATAGATAGAGTTGATTGATGGGAAGTGCCTGGTTCTTTTCACCCACGTCACTATTCTCCTGCGTCACCTGTCTCTGTGTTTTGCTCCAACGACTGAAAAGTTTGATGTTTCATCAGGGGAGTACAGTTCAAATTTGCATCTCGTGGAGACTGACAGACCCGGACTTCCTGATGGGGGTTCTGATGCTGCGGAAGGGGGAAGTGAATGGGTTTTGTATATTACCTTCCTTTCTTCCTCTATGTTAACCCACATTTGCGCTTTGGGCTTTACTCTGACAACAACTGTTTCGTAGGACTTGCGTCACGCAGTTTTCTTGACTAGCGAGACAGAAGAGGATGATTATTTCCAGCTTCCTGTGCGTTATCAGCCGATCACAGGCAAAATTGGGAAATTGCTCTCGTCACTGCAGCCTTGATTCTAGCCATCGTACAAGGCTGAAGTACCTACCTTGACGTCAATCATGCTGCATGATGGCGTGCCATCGAAACTTCTTTTACTGATGCAGGTACACCGACAGTCCGCACTCACTGCGAAAACTTCACAAGAATATTCCAAGCTATCCAAGAACGACGGCTGAGGTGGTTTTGGCACGTTCTTCGTTGCCCACCTCACAAACGCAGTGTTACTGCTCTTGATCCGGCCCCACTATCCAATTTGAGGCGTCGAAGAGGTGGTTAGCTTAAAACCTGGCTCGACACGGTTCGTCGAGACATGGAAACTCTTCTTGGACCTTCTTGGTATTCGGTGTCCATCGTTGGTGGAGAGAATGGATTGAGCTGTCCAGGTCTGCTGCCGCGAATCGTCACGCTTGGAGAAGCACAATCCGTGACATCATCGAGACCGGCTAGGTCATGCATGTTCGCAGCCGTGACAAGTATAAGTAAAAGTTTAGACGCACAATTGCTGTGGGTTTTCTGAACTCTTGCATGCATTACAGACACTTGCACCTGGTGTGGTATTTGCTCGGTGGTCCGCCGCTGAGTTCTTGATTGCCACACTGTCCTTACCCATATTGGTTACTGGCGCGTTAACCATTCTGCAATTTTGCAGTCCCGTACTGTCCCCGGTAGCAGCATTCATTGTGTGCTGCCTGCCTAACCGAGTCCTCTGTCTGTGGGCTCTATATGCAGGGGCAGACCACTGCGATTGTTACTGCGCCATATAACCATGATTATGCCAACTGGAGGTTCACGCAGTTGGTATCTCTCACAAGAATTCCGGCCTCATTTAACTTGAACGTGTGGCCACCTAATGAGCAACACTCATAAGTCTGATGCCCGTTTATGCCCTTGAACCGACTCCACTACCCAAGTGGAGACGTCGAAGAGGGGTTCAGCTCAAAACCTGGCTCGATACAGTTATTCAGGACATGGAAGTTGGTCTTGGACCTTCGGTATTCGGTGTCCATCGTTGGCGAAGAGAATGGACTGAGCTGTCCAGGTCTGCTGCCGCAGATCTTCGTGCGTGGGGAGGCGCAATCCGTGATATCATCGAGGCCGGCTAGATCAGGCATGATAGCAGCCGTCACAAGTACAAGGACAAAGGGAAGCTATCATAGAAGAAGAAGAAGAATCAAAGTCCTTGTGAATGACCTCCGTTCCCGGTACTGCATTCCTTTATCGGCATTGTACAGGTGGTTTCTCTACCACGCGGTGTCCGTCACTCCCTGGTCCATGCATTGTGGATGTTGAACACGCTGACGACGTTGCAGTGCTGGTGATAACCTGTATAAACTCAAACGTGTGACGTGAAAACAGTCGAAGTGAGCCTCAAAGGAAACACTTTCACCGCTAAGTTGATTGCCTCTGGTGCCTCGGCCAAAGATGACAGCTCGGGTAGGCGATACGTAGGCCCATCTTGGACTATATATAGGTTAGACCCGTATTACGGATGTCACTACGCTTAAGTTCAGAAATTGTACCATTCTCGTGTCCTATCCCTAAAAATAACGGTAACCCATAAAGTAACCATAACTCTGATTTCAACTCTAACCCTAACCTTAATGTCAATTCTAACCTTAACTCTAACCCTTATTTGCCCGGAATGTAGCGCAAAGCCATCTGTAAAATGGGTAGTTCCCATTGCCCTGTCATACCGGTAGGGGGAGCACTCAAGCGATCCCAACCGCACGCAGTTGAAAAATCTTAGAGACTGATGAAGGCGCAGGTTGTGTTTCGGCATATATATATATACACTGCGTAGTTTTTTTCGTGCTCTCTGGTCGAATCCGTCTAATTCTACTTACTCACCTCGTAGGGATGATTTTATTTTTCAGCCATCTCTCTTCCTATTCCGTCCTGTACAAAGGGGCAAGGTGATTGCGAGGGCAATCTTTGTCCTGATTGAAACGCTCTAGCTCACTCAATGTTCCACTCTGCGGCACATAATCTTCATTTCTCAGGGATGCTAGAGCAAGAAAACTATTGATGCTGTGACCGTTACAGACGGCCGGAATATCTTTTTCGCAATTCGTATGATGTTGTAAAGCCACGAGACCTCGATTGGCCGACTGCCGCACCGGATAATTTATCAGCTGACCAACTGCCTTTCTTTGAGGGGAAAAAGGTGGACTGCGAACTCACCGGAAGCCGGTCCTCTGCGCAAAATGGCGGGAGAATGAGGTGGCGAGGAACATGGAGTAGAGGAATGAACTTGCTCAGCCCCACAACTCCTCCCCCACCCCCTTTATTCCCCCACATGGGCCTGCCTCGTCTTCCCTTTGTTGAGGGGGTGGGCCGAGTTATACTTAGACAGGCTCATGGTTAAAACAGCCGGCTGGCTCGATGTCTTCTGATTGGCTCAGGCTGTTGATTGCACGTAGTAATCAGAGGAGACGCCTGTTTGTGTGCTGCCTGGGGAACTGTCTTGGTCGTTCGCCAAAATAATTACCCTGCAGTGACGACGCGACGACGAACAGGCAGCACATAAAGCACCCCCAGGGGCACGCAGAACTCAGCGCATATATGGCGCAGGCCAGGAAGAATAAAGCGAAGGCGGATGGGAGGAAGTAAAAGGAGGCTGGCAGGGGAAGCCGAACGGGTGCAGCAGCCTACCCTCCCGTCTATCAGTCGGCCCGGGCGGGTTGATGCTATCAGAAGAACAAGCACACCCCCTTTTGTCTACGGCCGCACACTGTTGTCTGCGTCTCACGTGCATCCAAAGACTGACAAAATTATACATTCTTGCCTCGAGGTTGCGTCAGCATTTTTTCATTTACACCACACCTGCACCAAGGCTACCCCATACAGGGGCAAAACGACGCTGTATTTGGCCTCCGGGCAGGGTATTCCTCAGAAGTCCGTGGCTGCAGGCAAATCCGTGCCCTTTTCAAGGAGCCTAATTGCCGAGAGACATCGTTTTCTATTCGCTCCTTGTGTAAGTGTCTTCAGAAGAATCAAAGCTCTGTGTGTAGGCTTGGACCCTTGAAAAAAAAATGGTGCCACTGAATCTGAAATCGCCCTTGGCCATGCGCCTGGGTTGAGGGTCGCTTAACTCTGCATAGCCAAATGACTCCCAATGGGAAGCCCAGTTTGATCGTAATAAGTGGCTCTTTTCGCCGGTGTGACTTACTGATGAACAGATGAGCAACGCCGACAAAGACAAGTGAGACTGAAATGGTCATTTCTGGCTCATTAACCGTCATTAGCCAGTCATACTTAACCCCAGAAGGTACATCTCCCGAGGTTTAACCCGCGACTCCTTGTCCCTTCAGTTCCAGATAAAGTGCCATATGCTCCCCGTCATCCTCGTCCGCCTTGTCGTCATCGTCGTCGTCCTCTTCCTCCTCCTCCGCCTCCCCCCATACCTATGGCCAGGTATGGAGGCGTTATCATTGCATGATCGGGAAATGCTGTTCACCAGCCTCGAGAACCCACTGTAGATCGAATTCAGCCTTCTATTTAGCATGTTTTGACCCGGCAATTAGGTTACCAGAAAGGTGCAGTCTTCACAGGTTCCTGCAATATTGAACAATGTTTGTCGGATCTATGTAGCACGGCTCCTGGGATCACCCTTTACGTTACCTGGATGATTTCTGTGCTGTATGTGCCTCTTCTTTCTCTCTCTCTGTCTCACTTGGGCTGCGTACACATATCTCGAAATTTTACGTTTCCCGACAGAACGAGTTTTGCACCACTGATCCCAACTCCAGAACCACAGGGTGAGTCGGATACTTTGATCTTGTCGGCCAGGCGAATGAACGCAGAAGTGTTGGGGGTTGAGGTTAAGGAAGAGGAAAAGGGTGGGTGTTGGTTCGGGCGCAAATGTTTTAAAGTCCTGTCCCTGTTTTTTTTCACTTTCTCCTCAGTTGTGCGCATGTCGACGTGCCTATCATCGTTTCTTGGCGGTTGACCGTATTTTCGTACACTCACAGCAAGTACACCACATTGATGCTACTGTCGGGCTGGCTTATGGCCTAGCACAGATAATCCAATAAAAATTGCAAAGCTAGAAGGGATCACTGCCTTTGACGTTTGCCTATACTTAGGCGTGCATTTGTGTGAAGTCTCGTTCGGCGGGGAAGTAATGTGAACAAAGGTTTGTTTGCGCGAGCGAATGCTGGGGGCGAAAAGTGTGTCAGGTCTCATCTCTGGTCGTTTTGACTCACCCGGAGCGCGTGTGAGAATGACGCTGTTCAGCCCTGCCTGCCTCACTCTAATCCCGGATTTACACGCATAAATCCACGTCAAGAATGACGGGCGGAT
This sequence comes from Schistocephalus solidus, assembly GCA_017591395.1. Lineage (NCBI taxonomy): Eukaryota > Metazoa > Platyhelminthes > Cestoda > Diphyllobothriidea > Diphyllobothriidae > Schistocephalus > Schistocephalus solidus. The sequence goes on along the minus strand of WEDG01002732.1, from coordinate 62,428 downwards.
TATCGCTGCAGTCATTGCAGCCTCATTTGCACTACGCCAATGCTTTTCGGACTCTCAACTGCATTTCGTCTGACCTACCTAACCTACCAACGATCTCGAATCAAGTCGGTTGCCCAACCTCTGTAAGTGAAACCGCAATCCGCGTCTGCAGAAAACCATGTCTGCGCTTAGGGGAGGTGGAGGGAGGGTAACCTCAAGAAACGTTGGGCGTGTTCGGCAGGACCAGCAGAGTGCTGCAGTCGATAACAGAAAGCAGCGAATATGACCCCGTCTACCATATCTAACGCCCTGCGGGTAGGTGAGTCAACGGGATCGGCTTTTGATGGACCGTTTTTAGCTGAGAGTTTGGTCGTTGTGGTGTCGGATAGAATTATTGGTAGGGATTAGCGGTTGCATTAGCGACCGTGAAGTGGCAAGCGGTTAAGCAATAGAAAGCAGGTCTGGCTGTCGCGGCGGCCGCCGTTCACGCATTCTCAGGGTCTTCTGTGGGCTGAAAGCTGCCTCATGATTGTTCCAGTTCGCCTGCTGTGGGAGAGCGATAGAGGCTAGGACACTCTACAGGCATATAGTCAGTGGTCTCTGTTTCGATGCAACCATTGCCACGGGTATCCTCGTCAAAGTGACCCCTTTTCTTTCACTAGTAGATTAGAGCGCAATAGCGGTCACTCCGTAGTTGGCTAGGTGGTAACGAATGGTTTTTTGACACTACTAACCGGTATCAAACTATTGTACGACTCTACTAGTAACGAAACAAATCCACAGGTGGACGTGTAATACAGGGACGTGGTGTCTATTGAGGTATGGCAGTTTACAGGATGGTATCGCGTTGTTAATGAAACGAAAGTTAGGTGTACACTGGCATCTTTCAGGTGAGCTGGCTTTTTAGCACTGAATAAGACTGTATTACACGCCTACGTATATGCCAACTTTAACCTAGCACCAACCCTATCCACTGTGTTTGTTATAGTTAGCATTCATCGCAGGGTTATTAGGGCTGCAAAATGGTTAGTTTCTGGCTAGGTAACACTTGACTGGCCCCCCTGGAGGGTATTTATTCGCATCCTTTAGACAGACTGTTAGCCATCCCACTTCATCTGCCGCTGGTGCCGGGCAGTGCATTTAAAAATCACACCGTCAGACAATCGTCTTGACAACTAGGTCCAATTAATAATATGTAGACCTCTGTCAAGGATAAATCGGTTTCCTATTGCCGAACCGGTAAGGATAATTTTTATGGTCCCCTAAACGAGACAGGATAAAAGGAACCGTACAGGTTCCTGTGCGCCAAATTCCACGGAAAAAGAAATGGTTTAAGCGACGCTAAGGGTTAGCGTGAAGTCTAGAGGTTAAGAGTGGCTTTGAAGTAAGTTAGGGTAGGGATGCCTTGTATGACCATCTAAACAGGACACGAAAATAGGAACCGCCCCACTCGCCCGCATAAAATATTTGGCCTTATGGTAAACTTCATGAAGGGTAAACATTCCTGTGTCTTAACCTTAACCTCAACCTTAATATTAAACCTAGCCCTAGCAAAACTTAATCCATACAGTTAACACGGTAATTACCATAACTCTTAGCATAATCATGACCCTAAACCCAACTCGAACCCGAACTTCCCACTTAAACCTAAACGCAAACTTAACCCTAACCCTCATCTTAATCCTAAACATAATTTACTTGGAATTTAACACAAATTCACACATGTTGTGGGTGGTTCTTTTTCCCGTGTCCTGTTTAGACGGCCATACAAGGCTTCCCAACCGAGGTTAGGTTAAGTTAAGGATATGTGTTACCTGTAAGGTGAGGCTCAAAACTAGGGCTACGGTGTATGTTAGGTCTGGTGTTAGGGTTGGAGCACGATAATATTTGCCGTTCCTGGAATTATCCGCGGGGCCACCCTCATTGTGTTTGTCGTTCCTGATTTCGCAGTTCTGTTTATGGGAGGGTGTGGGGGCATATAAGTAATCCTTACCCCGAATCAACGCAGGTATTTGTCCTAGGGGAAGGGATCAAGAAGGTGATATCAAACTCTCGAATTATATACTCACCACGCCTAAGCGTTAAGTGTGTGTGTGTGTGCTTTCAAAAGATTGCAACTCCTTTGTCACGTTTTAGGCATGCCACTCACATTGGTAATATACTTAGTATTCTAACTCTCCCACTTCCTCTCCTCCTCCCTCCCCCACCCCCATCTCTATATTCTCCAACTGCATTTTCGAAAAGGCGGATTCGAAGGAATCTGCCTGACCAATCATATCTTCCAGCACACTGATGGGGCTGAAAGATATGCACTCACGAAGGCTACTGATTTGCCTAAGTGTTCGCCCTCTTTGCAGGTCGGAGTGTATTCTAAAGAGTAGCGAGGTTGGAAGGAGAATAGAAGAGGTTTGTCTGCTGTTTTGCTTCCCTTTTCCTCCTCCACGCCCATGCTAAATCAAGTAACCGGCCGCTTTATTACTAGTAGACTAGAAACTGCGAAGAGGACTGGCAAAAGACGAATGCCATGTTATGCACTATTTCAACCTTTAACCACGATTGTCTACGGAGTGTTGGAGTAAATATTTTTTGGAATTGGAAAATAGAACACATTCGTTGCAGTTTACCATGACGTACGAATTCACACAGGTGGTCGCGTAGGGACGAACACAAAGGTCTGTAATGGTCGTTTCTGGCAAATTTTCCATCATCTACCAGCAACACCCAAACACCCAACTGATCCCGGTCACTTGGTCATCAAATAGTCGGGTGCGATGCCTGTGCGGGCAGATTAATCAGGAGTAATGCTGTGAGTCTTCGTTCCTATTCCTCCTGCGATGTGGACTTACGCGAAGTTACCGCTCTTAAGAGAAATCGCCAGAAGGCGTCTAACACTCATAAAAGGTAGCCATGTTCCGGTGTACCGTGAGGACTAGCGCACCTGATGCTGATAACATACGGCAGAGTTGACGGCTAGGTCTCTCATGCGCCCAACAGAATAATGCTACTCGTAGGCCCACACCCATATTTCAGCTTCCTCTGCTCGTCTGCTGGTGAATTTCCGTATTAGATCTGAAGTGGCGAGTGTCCAGGGATGGCTGCGTGCCTAACTGTTTCATCAAGGACTTTGCCGCAAAAGAGGATGAATCCGTTTTGTCCCCTTCGGGCACTCACGTCTTATCTGCAGTGGTTGTAACACGTGAAATAAATTCTCATTAGTGGTGTAAATCAGATGTGGGTTGCTACCACGTGTTATTCGCGGTGAATCATGTGTTGTTGGGCCCCCAACCCCCCTAAACGGGTCGCGTGGTAGATGCACCGGACCAGCACGGGAGCTAGATGAGGGGCGTTATTCGGGTTGCACTCCCCTTAAAAATGCCGACCAGGGGGGGGCATTATGGCACGCGTAGGCGCAGGCTCAAGCCGCACCAGCCACCTGGCCTTTATGGTACTACCACCTGCGCCTGACCCCACCTCTGGTCTTTTTGAATCTTAACACCAGACACAGGCGAGTGAGAGAAGAGAGGGTGCGGTAGACGCAACGCAAGTCTACTATCACTTTAAACGAATTCATGCGCAAGTCACCGTTCCTGCACCCCTCTGCTGTGGACATCGTCGGACTACGATGGTCGACCTGTCCAATCATATGTTTGTGATCTGTTTCTGTCAGCACTCCGCCCCCCCCTCCATATCCCCCCAAACGAGCTGCTTCGCAGATTTATTCGCTCAGGACGGAGGTCACGTTGTTCAATGGCTGTGCTGGAGTTTAATGTGCCCTTATCTATTACCAAGCGTACATAGTGCATGCCGAAGACGAGAACTTTAATGTCACGTTAACCATGTTATTCCATTTCGTCAGCAGTTAGTTGCCAAACCCATGGCTTGAAGGGTTGCCAACTGATGAAGTCGATTGGTACTGCTCAGGACTCCGCGCCAGACCGCAAAGGTGTTTTATTCAATGTGGCCTTTATAGCACAAGACCATCCCGGTTTCTTTAGAACCTGGTTCGTGTGTAGTTAGGGACCAAGTCGTGCATATGGACCACTTAACCTTTTCAGCCACTCCAATTTCTCTCACCTATGGTTGGGTCAACATCGTCTTACCATCAGATAACTGTGGTGTGCACGGAGAGAGTGAAGTAGATGCAACGCAAGTCAGTTTTTCTCTTAACAAGTTCTCACACACAACTCACTGCTGACTCAACACGAGGACCAAATGCGAGTTCAAAAACACTGTGAGCCAGAAGTACGAACTTCGCAAGAGAAGTGACATGAAATGCGGATCAGCCTCTAAGCGGCTTTCTTTCATCTTATAGAGGCCTTGAAAACCATCAGCGGAGAAAGCTGACATGCAGATGGTCTGAAAGACTCACGCTAATGGTCAACCACATTCATAAGGGGCAAGTATATAGTATGCAGTCGGGGTCAGCAACCAATAACCCCTGGAACTGTCTTGCGGAAATGGTGATAATAGGGGTTATTCGGGTGGGTCTTAGAACGCTGACCCTTAAGCGTAACTCCAACCCAGACTTTCACAGTAAACATATTCTTACCTTTAAGCTCACCCTCAACCTGAGGAAGAAATTAACCGAACAAAGCCTACTCAAATAAACATAGTAGCGAGTCTTGCATTGTAAACTTACACCGACTACATACCGTATCCTTACACATAAAAGCATAAAAGCACGTGCCACGGATAGTAATTCAGTCTCGCAAGCCTTCGGATTGCCGAATCCCTCTCACGCTCTTCAACACCGCCTTTTCTGAACTGCTGATAGACGCCTGTCTTGATAGGCAACCGGGGTCGACATCGTCTCTGGTACCAGCAGAAAGCTACGCAATATCTAAAATGAATTTCTCAATACAAAGCTGAGGAAGTGCCTAACTGCTCGTTTACAGCACAGCGGCATGCATAGTCAAGCAATACCGAAAATTACAGTGGAGCCGGAGGTACAGAAACGGATCCCGGACATCCATATGCCGAAGTCGACTGATGCGCCCAAGGTATTAGCCGTGTTTGAGCGCAATGTTGGGTGCTCGTTTAAAAGGGTTACAATAATAGCTTTAAAGTCAACCAGAAGTTGTTGAAAACCCTCGTGCAAGGTCAACAGGCATGTTACCCTGGCATGAAAACTAGAGCTGCAATCTTCGAAGCCAATAGAGTAGAGAAAGCGATCAAGAGGTAAGTCCGTGAGACGGCAATACCGCGAACCAACGCTTCTACTTTCAAATTTCTCAACATAATCTCATTATCGACGCATGGCTGACTCCTGGATTATCCTTATTATACAAGTTCGCATCAACTGCAGTAGCATCTCGAACGTCACACCTACCGCGTTTCTGAACATCACCATCTTCTAAGCATTCTTTCTCATGTATGCCGATTCGTTATCGTCGTCGGATATCCTTGCGATCACGAGAATCCGGACGCAGTCAGAAAACAGACGATAGCAGTCAGCACTGCAAACTCGTATCCATCGTTAAGGCACATTTACTTCACGTGCCTGCCTGTCCATCAAAAGATGGACGAAGAAGACTCGCTGGGAACTCAGTACTCGGCTTAAGTTTTTATGTTTGTATTATTGTCTTTACGGCCAGATAAAAGGTATCTAACTAGACCAATGCGAACCTTAAATGTGTTATTACCGTTGGGGAAAAATTGTTATTGCCATGTCACGGTTGGTTTGAATCCTCGAGAGTCGCTATCTTATGTTGATTCCGTTTTGCCCAGGCATCTATTAAATGCAGAGTTGAACTGCTTCTGTTTTCTCCCGATGGATCCCTCGGGGTTCAGACTCGTTTGCCTGAAGTCCTATCCCCTCTTGGCGTCGACTTTGATTGTCTTCTGAAAACACTCTTCTGGATCTTCACTGTTTTCTAGAGGGCACTGGTCTGACATTCAAATGTCGTGACCTCTAAACCGAAGCTGCAGTTACTTTTACCCTCTAAATCTACCAAATGTACTAATTTTTCCCAAGTTTTCATAGCAGTGAATCGGGTCTTTCCACTTCATTCCACGAATCTTCCCAAGAGAGCTCGGTTGAAGGTCACTGATCTTTTTTTCTTGACACTGGTTCAGTGTTGTGGTAAAGACACGCTAGTCGTATCTTCCTCTTTGCGCAGAAACGAAATGGCACAACTGTTCCCTACTACTGACTGCCGTTTACTAGTGCAAACTCAGATGATCGGTAAACAAGCGTTTGCCTTATGATGGCACAATTATTTTTTTTGCCTCTCTCCCCGTCCTTCCAGTTCGCAGTCTGCACACCCGGGGTCGGTGGTTCACCTCTGTGAGAGCCCCCAAGATATGAACAAAATGCTGATTGGCTTCTCCAGCGGTTTGATTGTCCTCTGGGACTTACGTGGACGCTCCGCAGAGGCTCGATTCAGCTTCAGCGAGGTCAGTCTCCATCAATTTCTGTTATTTCGCTTCCAATTATGAACTCACAAAAGATCCACCACCACCACCACCACTATTACCTCACATCTACTACAATGGGTATCCTTATTGCCACCGCGGAGCTCACTCACCGCCATCTGGACTTAAACTGTCATCAGGCCTACCCGACACATCTAAAGGTAACGGACAGTGGAACCGTTTTGCGAGATTACCATGTTCGTAAGCAGCGTCTGGGAGTTAAAAATGGCAAATAATGCCACAGCCATACTGGCAGATATGACTATGTGCCGATCTGTTGATTTATGGGATAGTCATTACCCATCTCTCCTCTCAGTGCCGTTCGGTACAACTGCAACTGCTGTCTCCGCGCGTGGGATGCAAAGAAATGGGAAACTGCACGAAATCACCCACCTGCACATCAGCGCAGCCGTCTCGGTCGAGTTTAGGGCCTAGTGGGGTTGTTTACCACCCAGAATTTTATGGTCCACGAACTCTGCTTGGAATTGCTGTGGACAAGTGCGTCCAACTCCGACAATAATGGGCGCCAGTCAGGGAGTTGACACGTTTGATAACTTAAAGAACGTATAAAGCCAGAAGGGGCCACGGGAATAGGTAGTGTAGTACTACAGGCAACTTCAGAAAGGATATGTTATGTAGCCGGGGTCAGGAGCAGATAATTCGTGGAACTGTTTTCGAACCAAGACCCTGTTTTTTTCCATTGGCAACAGTCAAATCGTGGAATTCTTTGTGTAAGTACTTAATGTGACACAAAACATTTCATCGGCTATAGCGACCCACTTGCGGCTTTTCTTTCCTGGTGTCCTGAATTTGCAGTTTCTATAAAAGTGCACCTCTTAAGCTTCATTTGTTTTTCCCAACGTGTATCACCCACTTTGATGGCAGCATATACTGCGGCTTCGCATTCTACCTTCTGTCGAATAGGATGCTCTGACAGCAAGTTGATTTATAAATTTCCTTGTCATCTGAACTGATTGAACTCTAAATATTGCCATTACGTAGTAGTAGTGGTAATAGTCTTAGTGGTATTAGTTGTGGCAGTAGAACTACTAACAATGCAAGTAATCGTAATATTAGCAGTTGTAGTATTATTAACAGTAACAGTAGCATTAAAAGTAGTATTAGCAGTAGTAGTAACAGTTGTATTATTATTGGTAACATTATAATTAGTAGTATTACTAGTAACAGTATTAGTGTGAATATTAACAGTAGTAGTATCCTTAGTGGTAGCAGTGGTGTTAGTAACAGTAGTGGTGTTAGTGTTAGTAGTAGCAGTGGTAGTGTTAGTGGTAGTAGTAATAGCAGTAACAATGGTAGCATAAGTAATAGTCTTAGTACTAGTAAAAGCAGTAGTACTAGTAGAAACAGCAGTACTAATAGTTACAGCAATAGTATTAATAGTGACAGCAGTGGTATTACCCATATTAATAGCAGTAGTAGTAGTGGTATTAATACTATTAGTAGTATTAGTAGTAGTAGTAGTAGAAGTAGTAGTAGAAGTAGTAGTATTGGTAAGAGTTTTCCATTCGGTCTTCTACGCATGATTCTTATCACCTCAACCCAGCATCACACCGCACATTCTTACTGCGCAGGTACTCACTTTAAAAATATTTGAGATTATCGTGCACGAACAAAAGGTGCAGTTTCCGCTGTTATGCTGCAACCCTGCTTTGGATGGAATTAGATAAACTGGAAGCATCTAAATTGGTCTCATGGCAAACAAATTACTAACTTGTCAGGATTCCCCTGGGGCGGGGCGGGGGGTGCGGAACATTGCGTGAAGACGCCGAAAGTCATTTCTCATTTCGGACTATGTTCAGAACTCTCCTTCTTTTTGCGCAGTAGATGAGCGCGCGCCGCGCGCAAGTAGACGTTCTCAGGTCTGAATGACCAGACCATCGGAATTTTTATTAGCCTAGCTCTTTGCACCTTCATCATCAGGGAATGCGTTGTTGAGGCTTTTGGACTCGATGGCGAGGGCTGACGGCCCTTGCGGCTTGTTTAGTTTCACCCCCCCATCCCCCCTCCTCCGACGAAGCTCCTATCAAAACTGGAAGTGGTGAAAGGTTTCACCCGTTTCAGGCCGCATCGGAGGAAAGTGACAAAAAGGAAAACATTATCCACCACGTCAATGACCACCCTCCCACGCCTCCTTCTCCTCAACCCTCCCCATCCTACGCCTCCTCATCCTAGGTACTCTGACCTCCAAAGCACTACTACTGAAAGGTTGCATTACTTGCGTAAAAAATTGTGATTCCATTTAGTGGCGGTGCGTTGGTGAGTTTTTTTGCATTTTTCGCGACGAAATAATGTCAGGGAAAATGAAATTTCCTGTGTCTAAACCCACTCCGTTGCAGAAGGAAATCTTTTAGTCCCACCCCCTCCTAAAATTTGCTTTAAACGGTTTTCACAAAAAGCTCTTTTTTGTACAAAACATAATTTCCCTGAAAAGTTTTTCATTTCAAACTGGGAATTGAAAAGCACTGGTTGACTGAAATTATCTTCTGCAGAGGTCGCCCTAAAATTCCCTGTGTATTTTTTTGAAATCAAACGACTTTCAAAAAATTACTCGATGGCATGGGTATTCTCATTAGGATTAAGTTTGTAAAGAGGAACTCACATATAAAACTTTAATTTGCTCTGTTAACCCATGCGTAAGCAGTTACCTCACAAATGCCAGATAGGCCGTTGTCTTTGTGGAACTCAGTTCGTTGGACGACCAAGCCCTGCGAAACGTTAGAAGCAGGACAAATCTTTTCCTCTGAGCAACTCCAGTTTCTCAGATAATCACCCCGGAACTGTTACCTTCGCATACATGAGGACTTTTGAAACCCTCTCAGGCTTTATTTTCTGCAGTTCGTTCAGTACTATCAAGCAAACGATCAATTCCTTTAAGGCGAATAGTTGATTTTGTGAAACACCGCCCACAGTTCAAGGCTCAAGTGATATGCATCCACTCTGTTGGTTCGAAAAGTGCCCTTATGATGCGGTGCTCTGTCGAGTTGAGGTATAATCACACCATCGGAAAAATCCCATCTTTAAGAAGCTGGGGTTTGAGAACCTACTGACCAATAACAGGGTCAACAGTCCTCTCGTGCTTTTGTACACCCGACAAGGGTAGTGATCCATAAGGCCCTAGCAAAGTCGTGGTTAGTCGGACTGTAAGTTTACGGTAGTCGCTTCGTCGTTCTATATGCTCGAAGGGTTTAGCAGGGCGTAGTTCCTTCAGCTGTCAGTTTACTACAATTTCCGCACCGAATGCCGCGCGAATCGGATGATTGGTTGCACGCAAGTCATTCAGCAGCCTTATGTGGTAGGAGTTCTGGACCCAGGTAGGGGAGTGGAACAGTGGAGCGCATTGCCAGTCTGCTCTCACTTTACTTCAGCGTAAGTCTGCACCACCGCAGCATACGGTGAACATTGTCAGACTACGACTGCCGGACGGTCGTGATAGGGCTTTATCTTTTCCAGTGTTGAACATAAGTTCCTATGAACTGATGTCGGCAGTCTTTTCGGGTCACACGTACCCTCCCTAATGCCTGTTTTTGTCTGAATATTTATTGTGCCTTCTCAACGCTCTCACGTACTGTCCTTGGGGGCGCTCCTTCTTATCTAGTTATGCGGTGAATCAGTTCTTTTAAATTTAACGTAGCAACCGTTAATTCGGGTCGACGGAGCCACCTTGAGATTCTTTCCCTAATTTTCCGAAATTTCACCCCTTTTTTCCTTACCGATTATTGCTTCTGGATCTCGAGAGAGGAATTTTAAATATTTCCTATTAGGATTTTAGTGGAAAATCAGTGTCCGTAAGGCATTATCAGGCTAACCCCTAACGCCTAATATGTCCGTGCTAGAACACTGCCACGGGTTGGTGGAAATGCTTTGGATGATTGTAGCTCGGACTGTTTGTTTGTGGTTGTCTCCTCGGGCTGCTTAGCACACAAACCTAACCCCACCGCAGAGGTGCCAAGCAGTAAATTGCCCAACTCGTGAAATGTCAAGATTAAAATTTGAGATAGCAGTATGGAACACATTTGAGAGTGTTATTTTTGTTTTCTGAACTGAATTGATACACAGAAAGTTGTTTACTAATGAAAGGTTCACTGCAGGTCTGTTTATGAAGGGAAAATGGATCAAAACGGTGCTAAATCCGACCTTTCTTGATAGCCAAGAATTTTCCTTATCTATTCAAAGCTATGGATCAAAATGTCTTATTTGTTCACAATGAATTATAAACTATCACTAATAGTAACCGGAAAAATTTAAATATATCGCTTTATATAATGGAAATTTGGTTTTTGCTTTCACGAATATCAGCTAAATGCAGGTAAAAAAATCACATTTTTTCGAAAAAAAACGAGGGTGCATTCAGTTTTAAAAAATACTGTTTTCAAAATTGTGACGTTCTTTCCCATAAAATTCAGTAATAAACTTTTTTGATTTTAGTTTGTTTTACCACACTGATATTTAGGACCATTAACAAATGTTCATTTCTGAAGCCGCGACACACCATAAATTTTCTCTGTCACGCCGTATGCGAGGTGTGGTGGCACGCCCAGGGGCGGCTTAGGCCGCGCCAGCCACCTGCGCCCTCTCCCATCTCCGGTCTTCTTGACTCTGTCTTGACACCGGACTCAGGTGGGGGAGGAGGAGAGAGTGCGGTAGCTGCAGCGCAAGGCTACTATCACTTTAAACTAATTCACGCGCAAGTCACCGTCCCTGCACCACCTGGTGTGGAGCATACGGTGGACCTCGTCGAAATCGACGGTCGAACTGCCATGTACAGACAATTTCTGTCTGTGGTTGACTATGAGCTTATATGGAAACTTGAATCGGAATAGGCAGAAAATAAGCAGTTTTCGCAAAATCTTGGCAGATAATTGAGCACGCTGCTGGGCATTTGCAATCTTACAAAGGGATTTTAAATTAAACAAATATAGCTATAAATGCTCCAGTATACAGCGAAAAGTCGGTTCTTTCATTTCCAGTCGAAGGTATATCACTTATTTTCAGGAAAGTCTAAAAACCGGTCAATGTTCCCCAATTTTTACCTTGAAAAATGCTAAAGAACGCAGATATTCGACAACGAAATTGTGGTTCGCGTTCCTCATGTCACATCCTCTACAAATTTACATGCTCAACAACTGACAGTAAAGAGGTGAAACCACTTAAGTCGCCGTGCATATGCTAGACACTGGAACCAAATTCGCTTGGAACTAAACAAGGGTTGCCGGTTTCTACCTGGATAAGAAAGGGGAAGAATTTCTGGTATGCATTCACTCAGATGATTCATGAATCAATCGGCACATCAATTTAGACGCCACTTACACAGAAAAAAATGGAAAAGGCGATAGTCAAGCAGAACGGGATGTCAGCCCACAGCATCGGCTCATTAGAAACAACGAAAAAAATATATCGCTATTTCAGGCATTTTTAAATGTTTATTATTTTGCACAAATACTGCAGTTCTGATGACGGCATGGGCAACCAGCGTCTAAGCTTTAGGAAATATAGTTTGTTAAATTATTTGAGGCACTCATTTCCCAGGTGTGCCACACTTGGGATTGGGTATGACTGGCTGATGACGGCTAATAAGCCAGAATTGACCATTCCGGTCTCCCTTGTCTTTGTCTGTTCCACATTATCAACATATGCTACTTGTCGCTATGCGACTGCCTGTGAGTACTCTAGTCTGAGTTCCAGGGCACAACGAAACATAAATGTTCCTTAAGCAGATCGGTGAGCCACACACTATCATCATCTTCCCGATCGCAACCGACAAAGCAACGAGCCCGTGGCTCAATGGTAGAGCGTTCGACTCAAATACCAAAGGTTGCGGGTTTAAATCCCAGGTGTTCCACACTTGGGATTGGGTAGGACTGGCTGATGACGGCTAATAAGCCAGAAATGGCCATTCCGGTCTCCCTTGTCTTTGTCGGTTCTACATTATCAACATATGCTACACGTCGCTATGCGACTGCCTGTGAGTACTCTAGTCTGAGTTCCAGGGCACAACGGAACATAAATGTTCCTTAAGCAGATCGGTGAGCCACACACTATCATCATCTTCCCGATCGCAACCGACAAAGCAACGAGCCCGTGGCTCAATGGTAGAGCGTTCGACTCAAATACCAAAGGTTGCGGGTTTAATCCCAGGTGTTCCACACTTGGGATTGGGTATGACTGGCTGATGACGGCTAATAAGCCAGAAATGGCCATTCCGGTCTCCCTTGTTTTTATCTGTTCCACATTAACAACATATGCTACTTGTCGCTATGCGACTGCCTGTGAGTACTCTAGTCTGAGTTCCAGGGCACAACGGAACATAAATGTTCCTTAAGCAGATCGGTGAGCCACACACTATCATATATATATATAAGGTGGAACCGATAAAGACAAGGGAGACCGGAATGGCCATTTCTGGCTTATTAGCCGTCATCAGCCAGTCATACCCAATCCCAAGTTTGGCACACCTGGGATTCGAACCCGCGACCTTTGGTATTTGAGTCGAACGCTCTACCATTGAACCACGGGCGTTTTAGAACGAATTTGGTTTTCTCGTCTCTGATTAGCTACCTTCTGCAGATTATCTCCATCCTCTATCGCGAACATGCGACCATTTACTGGGTCACCAAGCGATTAAGAAAACTATGGTGGAGGGCATTCACTTTGGGACTAAACATAGTGCCTTCAGAGACAGCTGAATAAAGACAACATTCTATGCAGATTAACATTACCGACAAAGGCCAGGGAGACTAGAATGGCCATTTTTAACTTTTTATTGGTCAGAATCGGGAATTGGGGCGTTCACCGAGGAACTGGTGCCCAGCCGACGTGCACTAAATTCATGGATGTTGGTTTGTGACAGCTGCATTGGTTGGTCTTCTCTGGGTCTACCACATCCTCGTCATCTCTCCCAAACGAAAACCACAGTAGACAGTAGACAAATACCTGGACTGTTTCGCACCCTGTATATCGTTGAAACGATCCTTCCCACCTTTTTGGCGTTTCCTCTGGTTGCTGTCGCCTATCGCTGTCCCTGAGCTGCGAGTTATTTTCGTCGTCATTATTATCGTTTTTGGTGTCAGTGTGTCAAAATTGGCTCCACGAACCTAGAAAACGGTCAACATTCTCACACCGCTGCCGGAACGTGTAGAACGGTGAGTCGAAGTCATCTCATTAAACCAGAAGTGCGTGCGTGCTTCCCAACAGTGTCAAAATAACAAATCATGCTGAGGGGGAGGGGGAGGGGGAGCAAGTTGTTTTGAAAACCTCTTCTTTTCCAAGACGTGTTTAGAACAATTTTTGGAATTTTGTGGCGCCGAAAAGATGGAGCACAGGAAAAAAACTGTCAGGCCCAGCATCAATACCGAGAAGTAGGGGGGCTACTGACGCGCATATATTTTCGAGAAAATTAACACAACGAGTGCTTAGGCAGACCGCAAGTTCTACAGCAACGAAAAACAAGTAAACCCAGTGAATCGCTTAGAGGAATATGATGAAATGGTTTTTCCTCAATCTCTAAACACCTTTTCGGAGTGAGTTTCACACTCCCTTTTCTATGGACAGTTTGCACATATTGGGTGGCCCATAATTTAGCACGCTTTACTGCATTACATAGAATCGAATCCTTTTTAGGACGTGAAGGTTAACTTAACCATCCAGTCTTGACTTCTGCCTAGTCAAAGTCACGGGAGTTTAGCGTTTATCGAGTTGGCCTGGTTGCAGGAGAAAATAAGGTTGACCTCTTGGTTGGCCTCGAAACTCCTAGCTCGGGCAACTAGCACCTCAGGGATTTATTTTTTACCAAAGACGAAATGGACAGCAAAACGAGTGCGTCTAGAGGAAAAGGGCAATTAATCATTCAAAATTTTATCATTTTATAGTTTTTTATGTTTTCCTATTATTTATAGTTTTGCTCCCCAACCCAAGTGCTTTCAGAATTTCATTATAATTTATAATTTGAATTAACTTTTAGTCATTTACAGCTCAAAAAATGGGCAAGGATGCCCTGTGTGGCCGCGTAAACAGGACACGGGTTTAGGCATCGCCTAGAATACGTTTGGCTTTGCGCCAAATTCCAAGGAAATTATGATGATGATCAGGGTTGAGTTTGAGGTTAAGGTCAGAGTTGGGATTAGGGTTATGATTAGACTAAAGTTTAAGGTTATTATCGTGTTAAATGAAGAATTAAGTTAAGGGAAGGGCTAGGGTTAAGATTAAGGATACAATTTGTTTTACTTTGGGATCCTTTTAAGCGTAAAGACGCCGGTATATTTACCCTTCCTGATTTTTACCGTAAGGCCATCTATTTTAAGCGGGCGGGGCGGTCCTCCTTTCCCGTGTCCTCTTGAGGCGGCCATAGAAGTCATCTCTACCTAAAATTGAGTGTCACATCAAAAAAGGAACGTTTCTGACATCTAACAGTAGAGGCCGGCAGGTACATTTGACTTTTTACGGGGAAGATTCTACTGCTGAAAGAACAGCTCTGTATAATATTACTACTTAAGTAGTACATATTTTCTTATTGATTTTCGATGCCCTTATAAATTCAACCACATGTTACAGAATAAATATACAAAATATGTTTCTTTTTACTCATTTGGTGGAAAAGGACGTCTTTTGAAATTTTATACTTGAAGATGAGATATTTTTCGGTTTTAAATTTTTTTTTTCTAATTGTTAGATTTTTAAGACTGGGAAATGTTCGTTTATAGTACACCGTCAATTTCTTAATGTTGCCTATAAAGTATACAACACGCTCCGCAACCATGGAAAAATTTTCAGAGATGTATGTGACCTTTTCCTCATAGCGTAGAGAAATGTGCGATTTTTCTTTGAAGGAATATGTACAGTGCACAGTTTGAAAACACTTCATGCATGTGTAACGACAGGTAGGGGTCAAAATTATTTGAGAATTGAACATTTTTTTATAACTGAAAAATATCATATCTTCAGGTATAAAATTCAGAAAGACATAATTTTCTACGAAATGAGTACATGAACAAATATTTTTTTATATGTTTCATGTAAAATATATTCCATTTTATAAGGGCATCGAAAATAAAGGAGCAAAATGTATACTTCATAAATGGTTCTATTTTACAGAGCGTTATGTGTGCAAGCCGCCGAAATGAAGCTTGTTCCAGCACCCGCATCTTGTCCTAACCGACCTAGCTTGGGGTTAGGCTACCAGATAATTAGTGTACAGTCCAACTTAAGTAGTTTGTTCGAATCGAAAACACAGTTCCGAATTTTGATTGACATTTCAGGAGTTAGGTCATCTAACGTATATGGGATGTGGCAACTTGACAATAGCTTGACGTCTGCAATCGATGGGAAAGGTTAAAAAACTTGGTTCTTACGACTAAAGTGACGACGAAAAGCGTCAAGGACCCGCCATCATTTTGCTCGTCAACAGCGTTAACTATTTTAAAGCTGATTAGTACTGGTTGTGCGTAAATGTAAAAAAAGGAAAAGTTGTCGAGCTCCAACAAAGAAGCAACACCTCCAACTCGATAAAAAAAAGATATCGAAAATTTTCTTTTTTGAGCGGAACCTAATTGAGAGTTACTTCAAATTAAAGGTTTTAAGCAACTTCTGAAAGCCCTTCGAAATAATTGAAAATCTCAAGATCTCACGAGTCGACCCAATATCCGTGTGTCTTTTTCAAAATACTCTGTTGGATAATTTATGCTGTTTCAATCGTCTAGCTCGTAGAACACTCTTTTTTACACAAAAGGCGGTGTAACTACGATAGTCTCGCAACAAGAAAAGAGGCCGCCTACTGCCTGAATCGCGCCTCAAATCAGCGTCGTACACTGGGAATGTGATCGATATTCGTTTACACCTGACTTAAAGAGTGACCCCATGGTTTCCTTTGAAACTTCCAATACAAGCCTTTTAAGTAGAGCCCATAGGTTAGAGCGTTCGGTAGAGCATTTATAATTCGATTTTGTCGATGTCCTCGAGTAGTCTTCATTTTAACAGGCTCTGAAAATATGAACCTTAATTAGCCAGAACGCCGGCATCCTTAGCACAAACTCGAACCGCCAACTAGAGAAGCACACTGCAAAGCACTCGTTGGTAATTCTGAATTTAGATCCTCCGAAAATTTCCGCAGTAGTAAATATTTAAAGACAGATAATTTCCTGCTTTTAGGAAAACTCGTATAAGTAGATGCACTCAGATAACAAAATAAGCATAAAATGTTACTTTTTGAGCATACCTTTCTGTCAAATATGACTGAAGTTTTAAAGTCGAATGAACAATATTTGAAAATTAATCACTCCCCTGCGGTGTGTAGTTCACACAGATGGGTATTTGCAAGGGGCCCTACCACACGCCAGGAAACTAAGAATTTGTCCGTATCCGTTGTCGGTTTTCCCGCCAAGTTGTCCTTACCCCTTGAAAAATACTGTCGCAAAGGCCTGAGATTGAACGGTAACGGTATCCAGCGACGCTTCGTGTGTTAACGGACGAGAAACACAACCATATTTCTTTGCTGCAAGCGGTCGTTACTAGCACTGTCTAGTCTTCTTTGGCCTCCCGCCCCGTGCGGGAAGTGGTTTTGCACTCTTATCGGTACATCCTCGGTTTGAGGAGAGGCATCTATGTGTTTTCCGTCTTGCAGGTTGATTTGATCGGCAGGTGAGAAGGACTGGGCGCCTTTTCAGTCTTCTGCCACAACAGACATTGCGTTTTAAAGCCCTTTTTGGAAACCGTTAAAACGTGTGCCTTTGCGCCCTCTGCCCTCCGCACTTGTCAGTGCTGCTCATGACGAAGTTTTTTTATTGTTTCTTATGCTGCTCCTGCTGCCGCCAACGATGAAGATGCTGGCGAAATACCCCAATTGTACCGAAAGATTGACCTGCACCTTCCCGCCACTCTCTCTCTCTCTCTCTCTCTCTCTCTCTCTCTCACTCTCTCCAGTTCTACGCCCTGCCGAACACCTGGCTTCTTTTGCTCTAAAGAAGAGGCGTCCGCAAGGGAGATGGTGGGACATAAAAGGATTGTCGAGTGCACCTTCCCACATCCCGCCCACTCACAGAAACTGCATCGATCGTGCAGGCCTGCAATGACGTCCGTTTCGGGCCAATTGCCTTCATTAGCCTAATTAGCACTAGCGTTGTTATGAGAGTAGATTGCGACAAGGGCACCAAGGTCACGGTTTGGTGGTGTATTACTGCCGTGACGCGGGTGCCTGGTGGTAGACCATTTACAGTGTCGATTTGCTCCACCTGGTTCGGCTGCCTCGGTGTTTCCGATGTTCCTGATTGGCCGCAATTGTATCTTGGCCGACTCCGGCCTGGTATTTGGTTTCCTGTTCATAAACTTTGCCACCCTTACGGAGTTTGTTTGCTTTGGGAAGCCAGTAGATCGGCGTGCGCCTAATCCTGTTGGATTAAATACCCGATCTGCAGCGACAGAGCATGACAGGTGGTGAGGCACTGATTAACTTTGGGTTGAGATTTTGCTTATGACCCATCTTCTATACCCAGTGTGTGGACTGAATGTGCCGTATCGGAGCACATGTTTATCATTCTAGTTCTTGCTGGTAGTCAGGGTTATGATTGGCTGAATAAAAGGCACAATAAGCCCGATGCAGACTGTACCTATCTATCTGCATTTTCTGTCATCTCTCCTCTCTGCACACCCGATAGGTCGACCGTCGATTTCGACGACGTCAACCGTATGCTCCACACGAGGTGGTGCAGGGACGGTGACTTGCGCGTGAATTAGTTTTAAGTGATAGTAGCCTTGCGCTGCAGCTACCGCACTCTCTCCTCCTCCCCACCCTGAGCCCGGTGTCATGACCGAGTCAATAAGACCAGAGATGGCAGAAGGTGCAGGTGGCTGGCGCGGCCGGAGCCGCCCTGGGTGTACCACCACACCTGACTCGGATCCCTCGGAGTGGGAGTGTCATAAAGGCCACATTAACAAGGAGCCATTGCAGCCTGACTCTCAGTCCGCCAGTCAGCCACTCCACACAAAACACACATTAGGCTGACCACACGGTCCGAGTTATTCCGTCAGTTGGAAACCTTCCAAGCCACGGCCTTTAGCGCACCGTGATAGTTACAAGCGCGCAGATTGTTTATAGTGAGGAAAATGCGCTGAGCTCTCGACCTCACTCTCTCCCCACCCCCACAATCAGACCACCATCCGAGCCAGTCAGTTGTCTGATGTGGGAGTGGGCGCATTGGCTGACGGGTCGGCGTACCCGTCTTCGCGCGCCACAGCACGACCTGGCCCCCATAACGCACACACCAGGATTTACTTACTCAGGGGATATGGAAAGCAATCGCCGTCTGACTCCCAGTCCACTGGTCAGCCGCTCGACACACACAGCACACACACTGGGCTGACGACGTGGTCTGGTGTAAGCGTCTGGTTGGCAGCCTTCCAAGCCACGTTTTCTAGGACACCGTGATTTTATCAGGTACAGTATGAGGGTTGTGCGGGATATATCTATGTATTATTGTAGATGGTGTGCGCTAATGTAGCTTAGCCTCCGGTGGTTTACTGCAGGCGCATGTGTCCTAATAGGCCCATCCGGTGTGTTAATGTGCAGGAGCAGTGAGGATCAGTGGAGGCGAGCACGGCGACTGTATGTCGGAGCCCCAGGCACTGATTCCTCAGCCTCCGTGCGATGGATTCGCAGGTGACTGACCAGGCCGATGCGTGAGTTGAAGTTGCGGGTGCATTTTGGGCAGGATAAATCGGTAGAGGCTGGGGGATGTCATTAATAGTATTGGGGGTGACAGTGGCGGTAAAAATGGCAGGAGCGGAGGGTGTGCATGGTGAATCGGTGTTGTCGGCATTGCGGTGAAGTCCGCTGTCGTGGATGCGCATATGACCGAAAAGGCCCATACGATGAGTGTATGCGCGAGGACAGTGAGGGCAGTGGAGTCGGTTATCTCTGCTGTGTGTTGGTGCTCCAGGCACTGGTTCACCAAACTTTGTATGATGGATTCGCAAGTTACTGACCAGGCCGATGTGTAAGGTGAATGTGCGGTCGCATTGAGGCAAGTTTAGGAAAGAGTCCCAATTGCTGATGGCGGTGAGGGTTGCGGTTGTGGGGGTTACAGGCGATGAGTATTGGCGTGTGGTCTCTATGGTGGTGGGAGTAATGGAATTGATGCCAGGAGTGAGGGTGGGGTAGTCTGAAGGAGGGTAGGCAGAATTTGACGTAGAAGGTTGAATTGTCGGATTGTTGGTGAATTGCGTCCGAAGATGTCCAAACAGGCCGATTCGCGCGCGGAAGATGCGTTGATAGAGCGGGCATGTTGGCAGGGCCTGGGCGTTGGCGGTGTTGGTCCGGGGCGCTGGTGACTTTCGTGCCGCTCTTTTGGCCCTGGCGGCGGCGATCCGGTTGGCCTCATAGATTGCTGAACCAGTCTTCACGGATCTTCTCCATGATGGTCTATCCTTGGTGAGGTCCTACCAGGTCGCCGGGTTGATTTGCAGTTGCTTCAGCGATTGCTTCAAAGTGTCCTTGTAGCGTCGTTTTTGATCTTCCTGTTGGCGAGCACCCGTAGCGACACCTCCATATAAAAGTCGTTTGGGTAGTCGCTCGTCGTCCATTCTTACCAGGTGGCCGCTCCATCGCAGTTGCACTTGCCTCAGCATGGCTTGGATGCTGTGGATTCCGGTCCGCTCCAGGAATTCCGTGTCCGGGATCCTGTCTTGCCATCTCAGCCTCAGTATTCTGCGGAGGCAGCTGAGATGGAAGTGATTCAGCTTCCTGGCTTGGTTCAAACAGATGGTCCAAGTCTCCGTCCCGTAAAGGAGCGTCTTTAAGACGGCGGCCTTGTACATCTTCAGTTTGGTGTTCAGGTGAATACCGCTGCGATTCCACATGGACGCCTGCAGTCGGCCGAAGGCCTAACTGCCTTTGGAGATCCGTTGGGCAACCTCGTCATCGATTCACGTGGTAGATGCGTTGGACCAGCACAGGGGCCACATTACGGCACGGCAGGCGTTATTCGGGTTGCGCTCCCATAACAAATGCCGAACATGGAGGTGTGGTGGCACGCCTAGGGGTGGCTTGGACTTAAGGGACCCAGCCGCGCCAGCCACCTGCGTCCTCTCCCGCCTCCGGTCTTCTTGACTCTGTCTTGACACCGGGTTCAGGTGAGGGAGGAGGAGAGAGCGCGGTAGATGCAGCGCAAGTCTACTATCACTTTAAACTAAATCACGCGCAAGTCACCATCGCTGCTCCACTTTCCCATGGAGCATACGGTGGACATCTTCGGACTACGACGGTCAAACTGTCGTTTGACAGCGTGCTTCCTAGATAAGCGGAGGTTTCCACGTTTTTGAGTTGAGCATCGTTTACATTGATTCGAGGAGCATTGTATTCCGCGCTGGGTGGCGGCTGGTGCATGGCAACCGTTTTGGCTGTACTGATTGTTAATCCAAAATTAGCGCAGCCTGCGGTGAAGAGGTCCATACTCCTTTGCATGTCCTCCTCAGTCCCGGTGTTAAGGGCGCACTCGTCCGCGAAGAGCAAATCATGTACTGTACTAGTAGACACGCGCGTTGAATCCTGCATACGCCGACTGTTGAGAAGATGTCTGTCAGTTCTATAGGTGATATGGATCCTAAGCTGCTCACCACGATGGGTGTCCATCAGCATAGTAGAGAACATGAAAATGAACAGGGTGGGAGCCAATACGCAGCATTGCTTCACTCCGTTGGTCACTTCGATTGCTTCGGATACCGTCCCGTTGTCAGTGACGCGCGCCGTTATCCCGTCAGGAAGCTGATTCACCATGTGCGTTAACCGCTCAGGACAGTCAAATTTCTGCATGACTTTCCACAGCCCTTCGCGATTTACCGTGTCAAAGGCTTTCGTCTGATCCACGAAGGTAGTGTATAGGTGAGTTCACATCTCCTGGCACTTTTCTTGTATCTGGGGGGCGGCAAAGGTCATGTCGGTTGTTCCGCAGTGTCGGCGGAAGCCACATTGGATTTCCGAGAGCAGGCCCTGCTCTAGGTGACCGTTCAGACGATTGAGAAGGATACGGGCGAAGATCTTTCCGGCGATGTTGAGCAACGAGATGCCTCTGTGATTATCACAGAGTTGCCAGTTCCCCTTCCGTTTGTAGAGATGGACGATGGTCGCGTCTTTAAAATCCTGAGGATCTTGTCCTTGGCGCTAAATCTCCTGGAAGAGTGTTGTGAGTTCTGCCATCAGCTGGGGCCCACCGTGCTTGTAGACTTCCGTTGGGATTGCGTTGGATCCCGGTGATTTACTGCTGGAAATCTGCTGCACGGCCTCGGATGGTTTCTGGTAGGGAAGGCGGCAGATCCAGGTCATTGTTCGTGTCCACTTGAGGGAGCCGGTCAATGGCAGAATCGGAGATGGCTGAGGAGCAATTAAGGACACTTCTGAAGTGCTCGGCCCAGCGCTTCAGAATTTGCGATTTCTCTGTCAGGAGTGTTGGGCCGTCAGACCTGAGCAGTGGTGCGGTCCCTTGATACACGGGGGTATGGCGAGGGGGGTGGAGACGGGGGTATTGTTGTTTGTTTGAGTTTTACGATCGCATATTTTACGATATGTGAGCCGCGGCCGGCTGCAGAAGACGTGATAACCAGCATTTGTTTAGGGCACCTTTTCTAGCCCCTTCCTCTGCGAGGAGGCAAGCAGTGCTGTCCCTTAATAGGGCTGCTCGAACATCCCAGACGGCTGCTGAACTCCACTGTGTCATGGTTTTGTTTTAGTGGGAGAACGACCCGAGTTAGCTTCGGCCGCCTACGGGGTTGCTGTCGCCCCCACCTTAGGACATTTTGAGAGGGGGGAGGTTAGAAGTTCGGAAGTCAGACATACTGAGTGTGGAGGCACATACAACACCGGAGACCCTCACCTAGCTTAGCCCGCCGGTCGTGACGGTTGCCCGGGGTGTGGCCGCTGGGAAGAACCCAACTTCGAGGAGCCACAGGTGAGAGTTGGGTACCAGTTAGAGGCGGCCACAGGAGCGTTCACAACCTGTAGGAGACAAATGGAGCGACCAAATGCTACCTGTGTGGTGATACCCCTAACTAGTACTCCTACACCCCACCCCTACACATACCCACACACACGTCAGTTAGACCGTCGTAGTCAAACGATGTTCACCGTATGCTCCACATAAGGGTGGTACAGGGACAGTGACTTGTTCGAAAATTAGTTTTAAGTGATAGTAGACCTGCACTGAATCTACCGCACTCTCTCCTCCTGTGCCCGGTGCCAATACATAATTACAAAGACCAGAGGCGGGGTCGGGTGCAGATGAATAAGCTCCCACGGAGTGGGAGAGCGGGTTGTGGCCTGAGCCTGCACCTACGCGTGACCATTATTGGCATATGCACCCCCGCCCATGTTCGGCATTTGTTATGGGACCGCACACGGACCGTGTAGGTGGGGGCATGCTCCACTTTCCTATTTTAATCCCTAACCGCATATATAATTGCCATTCATCTGATAATCCAATTTTTTATCATTGGATTGGCCTGCTGGTAAAGTTGATAATATTTCCCGACAGCAAAAATCCACTCTTTTCAGCAACTCCCCTCCTCTTAGCTTGAAAATCTATCAAAGGCCACCTCGTAGCAGAGAATAGAAGGCGCTGTTGCCATTATGGCTGCCTTTTTAAAGGCTATCCGAACCATTTCTCCATATTTGCGCGGGTCGGCGGGACATTCCAGGACAGGGAGGGGGGTCGTGCACTAGCCTAATTGGAAGCCTTCCTTCCATGCGAGCATCTGCCGCGCAGTGACCAGAGCATGCTTCAAGTAAATATGCCCCACGTTCTCGGCTCTCTCCTCTGCTCCTGCTCCTCTTTCCATCGGCTCAATGTTTTTCTGCCACCTTTCTGCCCCTCCTCTGAACTTGGTCGACAAACTGCCATCCCCACTGGCGTACACATGCTGTCTCGGTCGAACGCATTCACACTGCCGCCGCTGAACTCAATCATTTGCGTTTGGCTAATTGAGTTTACCCCTTCGTCTCTTCCGTTACGGTGTGTGCATTTCTGTCACCCACACGCACACACACACACACACATACCCCTATCCCACCTCGTTGCCGCGCCGCTTCCGCCTCTCCACGCCGAGTTAATTATTCATATGCCCCCATAAACAGCGCAATGACCCAAACTTCGCGTTTTCTCGGGTCGGTCCAGCGATATGCGTAGGAGATGGTCGGCAAGAGTAGTAGTAGGAGGAGGAACAGGTGGAAGTAGCACAACTTCGGTCACAGGAGATGGCAGTTCTTGCCCCCTGGCGTAATATTTGATGCTTTTCATGTAGTCGCTCTCTCCCGCTCTCTGAGATGACTCGCCCGACAACTTCTTCGATGGAAATGTCACGCAGAGGCATTTCAAATCACTCTTCGAGCACACCAAATATTGGGTTTCATTAGGGCCGGCCTGAATCGCTCAATGAGCACTGCGTCCAGCGGCATTCCTGGCTAACATTTTAGGGGTTACCTGTTGGGGAATTTCTACCGTAAAGCAGTCATGAGCCCCTGTTTTAGCTCTGCCTAAATTGTCAGATAAGAGATGTCCCACCGTAACTGCACGTCTTTCCCATACTGCTGCTTGCGCTAGTTGGTTTTCGAGAAGTATTTCTAACAAAACCTAGGGAGATTGGCATGACGTTTCTTGATGAGTTAGGAATTGTTTATGTGCGTCCCAACAGGATAGGGGCATAGGAGCCCCTAAACCCGCAATACAGGTGGTATTGCGCAAGAGTACCTATTTCCACCTCCTAGCTCTAACGCAAACCATAACCCTTAACCTAACCATGTCCTGTATCTTAAGCCCTAATTGTCGTAGGGGGCACATAAACGGTTCCAACTCTTATTTCTTGTCCGTCATAATTCAGTCCTACCATCACACCTCCCTCTCATTAAGCCAGTTCACCCGTCCACTGGCCGAGACCTTTAATCTTTAGTCGCTGACGGGCCTGTGGCAAATTCGGGAGTTATTCTTGCAAGGGCTCTTAACGCAAGGGAGGTACAATCAGAGAGGGAGACGGAGTGAGAGATTATTTGCGGTCCCCTTTTTGTCATAATCTTCATTTGATGAGGTTCATGGTGTCTTGACAGGCTTCACGACTGCTGTTAAGACCGCGTTGGTGTTAACAGGGGTGTCGATTCCTGTGAGCATGCTTACATCTAGTCATAAAAGCCCTGCTACCATTTTTTGAGATAAACTCATGCTTGGGTGGGCCAGCATGACTGTCGCCCGGCAACTGCAACTGTGGATCTGGAACATATTTGTGGCTGAGGGTTTCTTTCTCCCCGTCCCCCTACCTTTTTTCTTTTTCTTCGTACTCTCAGCCTCCCTCTCCTCCGTCCAAAAGACCCCTGTTATAATTCTGGAAGCAATTAAGAAGCAATTATTTTCCTTTAGATGTTGCCAACTTCTTGGAACTGCCAAGTTCATCGGTCGCGGAGAAAGCTTCTGATTTTTTTCTATCTTTGAGTGCTCAGCAACATAAGAGGAGAAATAGCGGATCCGTGCACATTTCCCCACCTACGTCCCCCTTACTCTCCACTCTCACTTTGACAATGAAAACTGCAGCCGAATACTATGCGATGGCGTGCGTCGGGTTTGAAAACGGGAGACGGGGAAAGTTCACTTACCACCGAAAGTTAAGCATTAGGGAAGAGAAAGTTGACGCCATTTGAGAGGGCATTTTATTCTGTAGAGGTTGATTGGTCGGTTCGAATGTCTTTGATTGGCCGAGAACCAGACTGCCATTGGTGAGGATTTACAAGTACGTACGAGAGGTACAGCTTTGCAACAGGCGCCCGAAGTAGGGCCACTTATAGACTGATCATTTCTGACCTCCTGAATGTCTTCAGACAGTCATACCCCTATCCGAGATGGTAATGATTGGATTTGTACGTATCACCCATTGTCGTTCGGTAGGGGCTTAAACTGTCTACCAGTGTGTTATCATCTGACCCTGAGGTCCAGTACGTAGACTGAAGGATTAATAAATGGCCATTTTCTGTGCATGTTTTCTTGCTTATCGGTCTTCCTCTATTGAACAACTAACGAGTAGATTAAAGACGACCTTTTGCACCATCTTCTGCCATCGGCTTTACATAGGAAAGCCGAACCCAGTTAACCGTTCCCTTACCTCCTCTTCCACTTGCTCTAGCTCGGCATTTAGGCCACCGACATTGGACGCATGATGAGTGAACTGACGGGACAATAGCTAGTTCCAATAACGAGTCCTGTGTTACCGCTTGTGTCATTATTATTTTGATTTCCACAGAAATCAGTCAGTAAATCAGTCTGAATTAAGCTTTATATAAGCACAGACCGAAAATTGCTATGAATATTTGGGCCGACATCTATCAACCACAGCGGGATAACCGCGTAGTATTCGTTAGACTGCTAGCGGGCAGCCATTAGTAGATCTAGAGGTAACATGCTACACCCTATTGACCTACTAATGATGGCGGAAGGCAGTGCACTTGGTGAGAAGGGACTTGCCATTGATTTCGGCACACTTCACGAGCCTCACCAGTCCGACTAAAGCTTGGACTGACGAGTCAGGCTTCGGATCCCAGTCAACAGAAAGGTGACGCATCGAATAACCACGAGACTCAAGGTTTAAGATATATGCTTGGTAAAATTCGCAAGTCTTGCCTTTCCCTACGCGCGTCAATTGGGACCTCTGTTTTAGTCATTCGCGTTCTGCGCCGTGTTCTGCACCCAACCCCACCCCCTCCCACGCATTAGCTTCGCTAAAAAGTTTATTATATTCTATTTTGTTCTGTTCTATTGTGTTTTTATGACTGCGTCACTGGGTCCAACGTTGCAGAAAAGGGGGTTATAATGGTTGGCTTGAAAATTTTACTTGTTGTTGTTTCTGAACAGGGCAATTTTACGCTCGGCGTAGAGCTTAAAGCCGTCGAAGCACGAGGTTAACCCAAACGGACAGGGATAACGTGTGGCGACTTGATGAGGAAAGTGTCTACAGTAATACCTGGATTTATTGATGAACGCTCATCGATCGCTAACGGAACTCACTCGTCCCGTTCTGCCTTGAGGCTCACTCTCGAGCCACGCTGACAGCCACACAGGGGCTAGTAGTAGAAAAGGCAAATGAACATTGCCGGGCCGCGGGGTCGATCCTCGGATGGTGCACCACCTGGGGTTGGGTATGACTGGCTGACGAAGGCTCATAAGCCAGAAATGGCCATTCCAGTCTCCCTTGTCTTTGTCGGCAATCGTCAGCAATAATACCTGGATTCGAAGGTACCCGCCTCCAGCCAGCTCTATTGTACTTCATGCTGAGCTCCCACGACCGTGCTCAATGCTAGTGATGGTGGATAAAATTGCATTAAACTGCGATCAACATTTCTCATGCCATGTCATGCCACCATGACCCTTTTGAAGGCCACTGCCAAGCCACGCCTGAGAGTAATACCGAGGCATGGCTCGTGACTGTCCATTTGCCTGATTTGAGGGCCTGTTTTGTTAGCTGAAATTACTTCCACTGCCTGTCATTGTGTTCATCTGAAGCTAAAATGGCACACAGGATGGTCAGCTGATCCTCCACCGTCTACCCCTATTTGTCGAGTGTTCTGGTGGAGTTTTTGGGGTGTGCAGGGATTGGGCCCACTGGCGCTGATGAGGCGGCTGCAAACAGTCCTCTGAGCGGAAGGAGACGCGATCGCTGGAACAATGTCGCCAGCTGAGTCTGTGCGTCAACCGCTGACTTTGCCTCGAGGATTAACATTTTCCCTTCCGGGCCAGTTACCGCGTTTTTGTGTCCACTTGCAATTTAAACACACTGACACTACGATTGTAGACGATGGTATCCGAAGATAACTTGTTTTTAGGCCCTGCCTCAGCTCTACATCTAGCCTGGCGATCGAGGAGGTCTGCATACCCTCCTACACTCATCAAAATGAACCACAATGCCAGAGTATGTTTAAAACGACTGATGTAGGAGCATGTAATCTGTAATTGAATTGACCCTGGGTTGACGGGGCTGGAGCATGACGGGTACTTTCCACGGAGGATTTTGATTGGCTGCGTGCGCTGCCAATGACAACGCTTGATGCGCAACGTGACTGGGCCCGCGCGACGGTCTTCCAACGTCGGATTCATGAAAAATCTTGCAACATTGGATTTAAGGACAATGCGTTAAATACCAGCTAATGAAGTCACAGAACAAACAGCAATTTCTGGTTTCAGCCAATCAACGCTCGATATCGCTTTTTCGACAATGTGCTCTGTGTGTGGTCTGTGCCGTCTGGTAAACGTTGACCTTACTTCAAAATCCTTTAAAATGCACGTGCATTCGGAGTTCATTGCAAGTTGAGCCTTTTAGCTTCTCTCTCTCTCACACACACACACATACAAACACACGACAGTTCGACCGTCGTAGTCCGACGATGTCCACCGTATGCTCCATGGGAAAGTGGAGCAGGGACGGTGACTTGGACGTGAATTAGTTTTAAGTGATAGTAGCCTTGCGCTGCAGCTACCGCACTCTCTCCTCCTCCCCCACCTGAGCCCGGTGTCAAGACAGAGTCAAGAAGACCGGAGGCGGGAGATGACGCAGGTGGCTGGTGCGGCCAGGTTCCCTAAGTCCTAGCCGCTCCTAGGCGTGCCACCACACCTCCCATGTTCGGCATTTGTCAGCGTAGCGCAACCCGAATAACAGATGCCGTGCCCTGATGTGGCCCCTGTGTTGTTCCAACGCATCTAACACGTGGCCCGTTAAGGGGGCAACACACGATAGTTTGACCGTCGATTTCGACGATGTCCATCGCATGCTCCACGGAAGGGTGGTGCAAGGATGGTGACTAGCGCGTGAATTAGTTTTAAGTGATAGTAGACTTGCGCTGCATCTACCGCACTCTCTCCTCCTCCCCCACCTGAACCCGGTGTCATGACAGAGTCATGAAGACCGGAGGCGGGAGAGGACGCAGGTGGCTGGCGCGACCGGAGCCGCCCCTGGGCGTACCACCACACCTGAATACATGGTAGGGTGCAGCACACACACACATTCGCCGATAAAATTATGTTTTAATTTTGAGTCCGATTCGATGATGACCTCACGGATTGTAGTAACCACCACTTTTGTTTCCCGGCCTAAGACGAGCATCTCCTACCCTCCTCCCCTCCCCCACTTCCCGCCGCTTCGCAGTTTCTTCGTTCTAGTTTATTCCGCAGTTTAATATTCGTTCTGGTTTCCTAATACCCTTGAAATATTTGTGGTCCTTCTACTTTTAACTAGATGCTTGCTGCGTGCCAACTCGCGTCTGCGGAGTAGAGAGGGGGGAGAGGGTTGGTTGATTGGCTTTTATTTTGTTGCTTTATTTTGCTAGCCTTGGCTGTCTCGTTAGCCGCAATTTGGCGCCAGCTAACGTCAACCCCAGTTCGCTAGCCCATCGCTCGGTTTTATCCCCTTGACGGCCTTCAAGTTGAACTCGGTGAGGGCGAATTTATAGGAATTGCGCCAGAATGAGCTGGATTGGGGAAAACTTTTCGATCCCAACTCACCCCCTGCAATCACCTTTCCTCCGGCAAACCTACGTACAACCCGCACAAGTAGTTGATTATGCTGCCTCTCCCTCCTCTCTCTCATTTGACACCTCTCCCCAATTTCTTAACACTTTGGCATCCCTTCGTTCCCTGCTGCCTCTCCTCATTCACCCCCCTTTCCTTTCCCCTCCCCTCTCCCTTTTCCTACTCACCACGCACCTCTAGATTGCCACCCCCCGTCTTTTATATCCCACCACACTCAAACCTCTCGTTTTCGTTCTTTTTTGTTTTGTTCTATACAGGTTCTTTTTAAATTCGGTCCCAGCTACTCTACCATTCTCCGCCGCCCTCCACCAGCCATCTTTGTGCAAAACAGGTTGATGGATATGCACAGGCTTAGCAGACCGTACCCCAAATACCCAGCAAGGCATCAGCTTTTTGAAGCTCCGCTGCCTATCCCTCATTGGATTGGCACACACCCTCCCCCTCTTTTCCTCGCCTATAAAGCATAATTAGATATGAAGCCCGCCTGGTTCACTTGGTGTCGCCACCTTTGACATGACAGTTGATTTCCATAGGCAGGACAATCGAGAACATCTTCCTGGGTAATTAGGTAGACAATTAAGGCGCAGAGCTACCTCTGCCTCTGAGAGCATGATACTCTTCCATTGCCACTTAGTACTCTTTCGCTTCTGCCTCTTCACCATCCTCCTAAACTTACTATTCCTGTTCTCATCCCTCCTCCTCCTCCTCTTATTCTTCTTTCTTTCTTTTTCTTCCGCTTCTCATACTCCTCCGCCTCCCCGATTAGCAAAGAGGCATTCAACCAAAAGTACCACTTGGGATGAATGAAACATGCTCATTGAGGGCCACATCGTCTCAGTCGAACGTTGGGTTTTTTTGCCTCTAGGCTCTGAAA
The DNA here is from genome assembly GCA_017591395.1 of Schistocephalus solidus. NCBI lineage: Eukaryota > Metazoa > Platyhelminthes > Cestoda > Diphyllobothriidea > Diphyllobothriidae > Schistocephalus > Schistocephalus solidus. The sequence continues at coordinate 32,611 of WEDG01002732.1, read as the reverse complement.
AACAGTTGCACACTGAGTTTTTGTTTGAGGACCACAGCTTTAAATTTCATGATCCACGATGCAAATGCCTGTCCTTTGAGGGCAGGCTCTAAGGTTATCGTTTTTCCGTGTCACTCGTAAATGAAAGTTACGTGTCGATGTTTTTCTGGAAGTAACCACTTTACTTTGCATCCCCATGGGGACTACTTTGGCACAAACTCACCATGTAAGGAATGATGTATTTGTGACTAACAGTCTCACTGGGGCCTGTGTACATGAACAGTCGCAGGCCAGCGCTATAGGCATCTGTACGAATATGACATTGTGCAGACTGAACTAAATAATTTTCAGATTTCGACCGGTGACGTACCATGACATTTTTAAACTTTTTATACCGGACTTATGAACTCTCTATGACCGTAAAAAAAACCCGCGTAGAAACAGATACAAATGAGGCAATCATCATCTCGTGCAAAGTTAACCGAAATTATGAAATGACTTTACGGTTAGGAAACAGTACAGCCTAAGGACACACAGCGAGATGCCCACTTTCGAATGTACCGTTTTTTGGCCGCCGACAAAATCGTACTTGGGAAGAAATGACAACTTAAATAGTATGCATTTTTTAAGTTTGCTTTTTAAGGCCCTTACGAATTTAAAAATATTGTTTACATAACAAGTTAAAAATATCCCTTCTTGTACACTGTTAGTGCCACATCACGTCTTCAAATGTTATGCTCCAAGAAAGAGTGTCTTTCGGTTTAATACGTTTTATGATTAAAGGCAGATGAGCAATACCGACAAAGTCAAGAAAAATTGGAATGACCATTTCTGGTTTATTAGCCATCATCAGCTAGCCATACCCAAACTCACGTGCTGCCCCACCCAAGGCTCGAGCCCGCGACCTGTTGGGCATAAGTCCAACGCTCTACCCCACTGCGTCTAACGGAACTCACTCGTTTCCCTCTGCTTTGGGGCTCATTGTCGAGCCCCGCCAACCGCCGCAGATAAACAGTGCCGATAAAGGCTACTAGCCGCTGTGCGGCTGTTGGCGGGGCTCGAGAATGAGCTCCAAGGCAAAACGGGACAAGTCAGTTCCTTTAGCAATTGCTAAGCGTCCATCACCGAGTTGTATGATTCCCGAATAATTTTTCAGCCCGATCTTTTGTAGCGTTTACGCTTTGAATTCGCAGTCTACAAGCTGTATGCTTTCTGAGTAAGGAAAATCACACATTCCTCTCTGTCATTAAAAAGATACCGAATAGTTTTCGTAAAAGCTTCCAATGGATGTGGACTATGTTTTAAACTTCATGTAGAACATTATCAAATGGATGGATACGATGCCATTTAAATGGACATTGTACAGTCTTAAATAAATTGCATAATAACAAATGTTTTTTAAGGCCAAGGGGTAACCTTTCTACGAGTATAAAATTTAAATAAGGCATTATTATCTGTCATATGAATGCAAGAAAGGATATTTTTGTACCCGTTTCCTATCAGTCATATTTGAATTTATAAGGGTATTGAAAATCAATACAAACAATGCATACTACTTTAGTAGTCATTTTTTTACCGTGTTGGGTTTTGCAGGCCACACGATGCTCGATCTTACAATCGCACTGAAGTACTCTTTCCTCATTGAAAATACATTTTAGACATTCGACTAACTCTGCATGAGATCGGTCACTTATTGGGTATATAACAGGAGATATTAGCACTAGAAGACTGAAAATCTCGACCAATCATTTTCTTCCGATTTAGGGATGTATTTATTGATGATGCATGCGCTCCAGCCCACTCTACCCCTTGCCTTAGGCCAACGCTGCCCTGCAGCTTTCTACCAGCTGCTGTTGCTACTGCCCCTTTACAAGTAGTCTTAGCGCCTCCATTAGGAGAGAGCAGGGTAAGGGTGTCTTGTACGGCCGCCCAAACAGGACAGGGAAGAGGAACCGCCCACAGTGCATGTGGCTTTGAGCCAAATTCTGGGTAAATTATGCTTAGAATTAACGTGAGAGTTAGGGTTAGGTTAGAGTTGGGGTTAAGGCCATGATTAGGCGAAGGGCTAAGGTTATTATCGTGTTTCCTGGAGGTTTTAACTTTGAGGCAGGGCTAGAGTTCAGATTAAGGTTACAGTTTACTTTTATATGTGGGTTAGTACTTGGGTTAAGACACGGTTATCTTTACTCTTTTAAGGTAAGGTCACCTATCTTAAGCGGGCGGCGTGGTTCCTGTGCCCTTGTCCTGTTTAGGCGGCGATGTAAGGCACCTCTACCGAAAGCATAGTTAGCAGCACTTTTCCTGTTACGTGCTTTACTTCTGATGAGAGTTGTATTCTAAATTTGGGTATCTCTCGCTGTGATTGGAAACAGTCTAATATGAACGAAGCGCACACGCATTGACCAATCCCGTCGTCACTGCGGGGTCGGAATTGGGGGCACGCAGATTGATCTACCGGTTTTGAGTGTCACGTAACACCAGATTTGGGACCTAGGTGCACAACGCGGGGTATTTCTACTCGAAGTTTGCGTCGATTAGGGGAGACGGACCGGTTTTATGTTCGCACTGACGTCTGCACTTGTGTTCCTAATCCAAATTTTCGTCATAACGCTGCGCACGATCACATTAGTCTTTACGAAGGTGGATATCGCTAATTACGATGACCATGTCGGCACCGTCACCGTCCCTGCTCCACCCTTCCATGGAGCATACGGTGGACATCGTCGAAATCGACGGTCGAACTGCCCTAAACGGGCCACGTGGTAGATGCGTTGGACCAACACGGGGGCCACATTAGGGCATGGCAGGCGTATTTGGGGTTGCACTCCCATAGCAAATGCCGAACATGGAGGTGTGGTGGCACGCCTAGGGGCGGCTACGACTAAGGGGACCCAGGCGCGCCAGCCACCTGCGTCCTCTTCCGCCTCCGGTCTTCTTGACTCTGGCTTGACATCGGGCTCAGGTGTGGGAGGAGGAGATAGTGCGGTAGATGCAGCGCAAGTCTACTATCACTTTAAACTAAATCACGCGCAAGTCACCGTCCCTGCTCCACTTCCCATGAAGCATACGGTGGACATCGTTGGACTACGACGGTCGAACTGTCGTGTGTCATGCCCCCTAAACGGGCCAGTGCCCCCTAAACGGGCCACGTAGTAGATGCGTTGGACCAACACGGGGGCCACCTCAGGGCACGACAGGCGTTATTTGGGTTGCGCTCCCATAGCAAATGCCGAACATGGAGGTGTGGTGGCACGCCTAGGGGCGGCTAGGACTTAGGGGACCCAGGCGCGCCAGCCACCTGCGTCCTCTTCCGCCTCCGGTCTTCTTGACTCTGGCTTGACATCGGGCTCAGGTGGGGAGGAGGAGATAGTGCGGTAGATGCAGCGCAAGTCTACTATCACTTTAAACTAAATCACGCGCAAGTCACCGTCCCTGCTCCACTTCCCATGAAGCATACGGTGGACATCGCCGGACTACGACGGTCGAACTGTCGTGTGTCATGCCCCCTAAACGGGCCACGTAGTAGATGCGTTGGACCAACACGGGGGCCACATTAGGGCATGGCAGGCGTATTTCGGGTTGCACTCCCATAGCAAATGCCGAACATGGAGGTGTGGTGGCACGCCTAGGGGCGGCTACGACTTAGGGGACCCAGGCGCGCCAGCCACCTGCGTCCTCTTCCGCCTCCGGTCTTCTTGACTCTGTCTTGACACCGGGCTCAGGTGTGGGAGGAGGAGAGATTGCGGTAGATGTAGCGCAAGTCTACTATCACTTTAAACTAAATCACGCGCAAGTCACCGTGCCTGCTCCACTTCCCATGAAGCATACGGTGGACATCGTCGGACTACGACGGTCAAACTGTCGTGTGTCATGCCCCTTAAATGGGCCAGTGCCCCCTAAACGGGCCACGTAGTAGATGCGTTGGACCAACACGGGGGCCACATCAGGGCACGACAGGCGTTATTCTGGTTGCGCTCCCATAGCAAATGCCAGACATGGAGGTGTGGTGGCACGCCTAGGGGTCGGCTAGGACTTAGGGGACCCAGGCGCGCCAGCCACCTGCGTCCTCTTCCGCCTCCGGTCTTCTTGACTCTGGCTTGACACTGGGCTCAGGTGGGGGAGGAGGAGATAGTGCGGTAGATGCAGCGCAAGTCTACTATCACTTTAAACTAAATCACGCGCAAGTCACCGTGCCTGCTCCACTTTCCCATGGAGCATACGGTGGACATCGTCGGTCTACGACGGTCGAACTATCGTGTGGCATGCGTAGATGGGCGCCTGTCTTCTTGATTTAATCGTGCCACTGGGCTTTAGTGGGTGAGGGGAGAAAGTACTGTAGATGCATCGCAACTCTACTATCACTACAAACTAATTCAAACGCAGATTATCTTTCCTGACTTGTTAACCACAGTGGCTACTCTCAGCTAACTGCCGTCCTGACCGTTTCTGGACTGTGGCGAGGTAGTCCGCGAGAATAAGCTGTCCATCTCTCCCTTAGCATAGTCCAATTAACTCATTAATTGGCTTCCATCTCGAATTGGGGTTTTGCTGGCTGCCATGGAAGGATAATCACATTTTCTTCGGTCCTTTTGGTGTGATAGCCCGCTGTTGCACATCCCCTCTCGCGTTCTGATCGAAACTACGTGTCCATCAAACTTTTTGCATGCTAAGCGGCCATTCCCGGAAACCCATTTTGATTGGCTGAATAGACCAGTTGAAGGCCTGGTGTGTATTAATCAGTTGTGATGATCCCTGTTAGAGTGCATGAACTGTGGTTCGACTGACTGATAGGTTGGAATATCGATAGACTGACTTCAGCTAGTTAAGTCATCTGAAGTCATTTCGGACTCCCTAATCTGTGCGGAAGTACCCCTTAATTGCTGTCCTAAGACTGCATGCGAGGATTCTAGACTAGACAAATTGGAACCCATCTCTTGTGTTTTGTGATTAGAATAGATCCTGTAGGTCACTTTCGAACTTAGGTGCTTCCGATCGTTGTCGGAAACCAAGTTAAACCTGTCCAGCGTTTGTATTAGATATGGTCGATCGACGAAAAAGTATATAAACGGAAAATGTGCGTCCCAGCCTCCGGGGTCTTTGTGACAAATAATTTTTAAAGACTGGCAGAAACCGAAATGGGCTGTCTAAGGGCCGCTAAGGTGACCAGCTAAACCTTCAGTAACCTACTGCACCTGTCCTTATGCAAAATCCTGCATGCTGACGGGAATGGTTTACTTGGTCTTCCTCTCGGTGATATTCCACAAGCTGATCCTTCTGACTATTAACGAAAAAGACCCCTTAGGAGCAAAACTAACCTGCCTAGCCACATGGAATCACCACTCTCCCGAAAATGGTGCAGTAATAACTTTTGCTTTTTACTACCTCACTCACTTCTCCCATACTAAAAGTCAAATCGACCGGAATTGCGTGCGGACGCAGTGGCTAACACTTTCAAACGACCAGTCTACGCGTGCCATGCACGAGAAATCCCTAAGTCCACACGCGACGGACTTCAATCGGGGGTGTAGCTGAGATACAATGTGAATGATAGTAGTGTAAAGATCACGTTGCAGCCCGATTGTCAAATTTGAGCACGATCAGGTAGTCGCATCGGCTGGAAGCATCCAGAACCTCAACTGTTAGCGTGTCGCGATAGTTTAAAGTGAATTTGCTTCCCACTGAGGGGGTTAAACTGAATAAACCCAAGCCTCTCTTCCCTTACCATCAGATGGGGCTTTAGCGTCCGTCTAACGCGCGTTATGTGCCTATACAGAAATAGTTAGGGACTCCAGGAAGACTCGGCGCAATCGTGAGTCAATTTGACACCCACTAGGGTGCCAACGATACAACTGGATCCCTTCTTCCTCATCATCAGTTTGCGGGCAGAACATAAACACCAAACTTCGCCTATTTGGATGCATTGTATCTGCCCACATTCTGAGCCTGTTGGTCAGACCCCGTGCTTACTCTGCACAATGAATTTTTGATGCAGATTTTGGCGTTCCCCTTGGTCTACGTTTTTTTGCAACCAGGGCTAGAAGAGTGCCTAGTCCCTCTTTGTTTCTGCCAACTGCGTAGATAGTTCTTAGTGAGCTTCCGGATCACGCGCGGAGTTTATTTATTGTATTTATGAATTAACATGCACTTGCGGATGCAAGTACATGGGGCATCCGACCGCACCAGCCACCTGCGCTCTCTCCGGTCTCTCCGGTCTTCTCGACTCTGTCTTGATATCGGGCTCAGGTGGGGGAGGAGGAAAGAGTGCGGTAGCTACAGCGCAAGGCTACTATCACTTAAAACTAATTCACGTGCAAGTCACCGTCCCTGCACCACCTGGTGTGGAGCCTACGGTGAACCTTGTCGAAATCGACGGTCGAACTGTCACATGGGGCAAACGCAAAGGCGATTGGTCTCCAGGTCTCGTGAGCACCTGACAAGGTGGCTTCTTAAGCAGGCAAACAAAATCCCACAGTCTTCCATTACGAAACACTTGCTTGATACCGGTCACTCCATTGACTTCAAAACATTTTTATAAGTGCTTGTTCGGGCACGAAAAACTCGTACATTGCGCTATTTGGAATCGGACCATATATGGCTGGTGAAATCGGACCCACGTAAACAGATGGAGCATAAGTCTGCCCTGGTAATCTCTAGCTCCTCGATTTACAAACTTCCCCTTACTGCATCTTTTCCCACACTTATCCTTCTCATATGTCGTTTTAAGTTACTTATTTTACTGATAAGCCTTTATGGCACCATTTTTACTGCCGATTGCGTAGATAGTTCTTGATGAGCTTTCGGAAGGCATGGGCCGATCCCGCGTGGATTGTTTCCTATTCCTTTTACTGTCCGACTCCTCCGAATAAGCAGTCGATTCCGTGTAAACTGCTGATTCACATTTTCTCGTACTCGCTTGTTGATTGGCCTCCTCAGCTCTTTCGTGTGTCATTTTCGACCGAGTAATATCTCGTGTGTCATCCAGGGGAGTTCTTGGCAGCTGCGAAACCAATTATAGGTCAGCATGACATCCAGATCTGGTAGCACTGTATCGGGAAATGCTTACTGCTGAGATTGTATGAGCTGACCGTTTTCAATGGTAATTCGTAGATTCAAAAGCTACTGAGTTTGAACCGTCCGAGGATGGCGTAATGAGTAGATCCAGAGCATCTTCATATTTTACCGTAGTCTGCGATTAATTTTATATCAAAGCAACTAAATTCGTTTTTACTTTTGTCCTTTTCCAGTCTTTGCACCACTTCTGTTGGAACTGGGATGGCAAGAGCTTTTTCACCGCTCACGACTCCGGTATCCTGGTTACGTGGTCTCTCAGCCAACCGAAACGTCCCGTCTCTGTCCTCTGTCCTCATGGTGAGTCCGCTTCATCCGCTTTGTTCCACCCTTCCCCTCCATATTCTTCTTGGTGCAACTGGTCTCCGCCAGCAGTATGGAAAGTGCTGTTAAAGGACTGCCCCAAAAGACCGGGTCGTGGACAACAGTAGTCGTTTCTGGCTTATTGGCCGCCGTCAGTCAGCTATACTGCAGCCTAAGGGAAAACGGTGATGAGCCTGAACTTGACCTCACATATCGATACAAGGCTCAGTTTCCGTATGACGATGAAAATCAGAATGGAGGCAGCAGTATGCTGACCTTAGCTATAAGCGTTAGCCGTTGCTTTACTTACAATTTTAGTAGCTCTACTGGGAGGACTTGAAGTTTAAAGTTGCAAACCTGGCGTCCATGGCTGTGTCCGAATTTCCGGATGAATGTCTTGTTTTCACCCTGGAGGAGTAGGCAAATTTGAACCCCAGGTCCTCCAGAACTGAGATTTGGTATGGCTGACTGACTGACGTCGACTAGTAAGGCAGGGGTGACCATTCTAGTCTACCTAGTCTCTGCCGGTACTCCTGTCTGTGCAGAATGTACTCCAACCTTAAAAACATGAAATCCGAAGAAGAGTTTATTCACTATTGAATGTGCGCAGGCATCCGAAATTGATAGGAAAATGTGTACATTACCTGGGTAATGTTTTTTCTGGTAGTTTTGTTTTATACAAATGCCAAGGTCAGCATAATGCCAAGAGGTTTACAAATTTGAGCGGTGTTGCTAAACACATAGAACAAACTCTACACTTACGGGCAATTAATTTGAAACACTGAAAATTATGAAGTATTAACCATTGTTTCAAGTACGATCTGAAGCTCATCGTATTCCAACACGAGAAATACATATGAAGAATTTTTCTGAATTTTCTCTTAATATATACCATGTGGTATGTTTATCATTTCACCCGATGGTTCTGTTTAAATGTAATAGTAACCGGCTGTTCTGTCAATATGCGAGTTTACGAAAAAGTTTATTTCTGTGGCGGCCCTATCGCTGAAATCAAATGAAAACCTATTCGTCTTAGTCAATCACAATGTAGAAAGGGAAGAATAAGCAGCCGATTCTCATTCAACCGGGTTGAAATCTATACTTGAACTGTAGGTTGTTTGTTAACGGGCACACTTCAGTTTACAATTATCCTTTATATATATATATATATATATATATATATATATATAATGATAGTGCGGTGTTCACTGATCTCGCTTAGGAAAATGTATGTTCGTTGTGCCCTGGAGCTCACTTTAGAGCCCTCACAGGCAGTCGCATAGCAACTTGGGAAATATGATGATAAGGTGGAACCTTGTCTTTGTCGGTTCCACCTTATCATATGTTTTATTTTCTCTTTTTTTGCATATAAACACTTCATATTCATTTAAAACTCAAGTTTGCTCCGTTGCATCGATTTTTAACCTTTTCGGAATTTGGTGTTATCTTAAATAAGTCGGTATTCCTAAACAGCATCGTATTACCTTTAATATATCTTTTATATTTTCGATTCTCTTAAAGTCTTTCATCAATGTTTCAAGGCTTTTGAACATTCGTTATCGCCATTTTGCGAGTGGTTAGCAATCCTTCGTAAATTTCGGCGTTTTGCATCACACAGGTCACATATACTTTAGGAAGGGGCTATGTTTGAACAACCGCGTCATTACTAAACATCTGCTCAAGTTACCACTGCTGAGGCCAAGTCTGCTCTATGGACTGACTGTGGTCTACCACGTGGATCGGACTTCCGGATTGTACCGCCTAAACATCCGCCTACACGCATTTATAATTGCAGCCTCATAAGAGGTGGGTGGGGGAGGGTTTGATGTGCCACTGACAGTTGCTGCTTCGATTGTGCAGCGAAGCAGAACTGCGCCACCGCCGTCGCTCAGTTGACCTTGAACCGTCCATCGTCGGCAATATTCTCGCTGAGACGGCGAAGACGTCAACCCAGTCGTTCATTTGACCTTGAGCTATCCCGCTCCCCTTATTCTTCCTGCTCTTTTTGGCGCCGAAGACGTGAACTTAGCCAAAGCACCATCTGCTGGCAGTTTAGTATACCTGAATGCCATGGGTCTTCTTAAAATTTTCTGGGTCTGAATCGGACATGTTTCCTCCGTAAGGTTTGCACGTTCATTTGTTAGGTGTCTGAAATGCACCTTTTTTATCTGATATTTTTTAAAAAGTCTGGACAAAAATGACCTTTCTGTTTGAGTGTAGCAAATATTTAGCGTATCCACCTAGCTACGTATGACATTTACACCCCCCATATACCTGGAAATATCATTATGGACAGTTAAACCATCGATTTCAATGAGATCCACCGTGTGCCCTACAGTAGGGCGGATGCAGGTAAAGTGACTTGCGCAGCATCATTCGCGCTCACTCCCACTTCCTCCTTCACCTGGGCCTGGTGTCAAGGTAGAGCCAAGAAGAATAAAAGTGGGTTGGAGTGCAGGTGACTGCCATGGCATGAACTTGCTCCTTGACTTGCCACCACACTCTATCCATGTGTGTTAGGCTTTCACATCCCCAATAACGTCTGTCGTGCCCTGCTCTGATCCCTATGTTGGTCCAGTGCATCTACCGCGTGTCCCGTTACAGCGATGCAATATAATGATAGTGCTAGCATCACCACTAGCCTCATCTCTTAAATTCCAGCCGTCGTAATCAGCAGAATATATTGTGCAGGCTCTTGATGGACTCAACTGCCATTCAGAAATCTTTCTTCAACTTCGACCAGGAACAGGAGAATTGAAGGAGAGCCAAGTGCTCAAGTTAATTGGAACGGCTGATACGACTGATGTGATGCACTCCCAACACGGTCTCGAGACAGCAGCCCAGGCGTATGTTTCGTCGATTTCGTATCCCTGCGCGACGCAGCTGCGAGAGCTTCGATAAACCAGTAACACTGAAAAGCTAGAATTATTTTATACCGCAAAAAAACAGTTGAGGCGGATCAGAGGACGCACACAGGCTGCCGAAGCACTTGCTACCGCGAAATTGACGAAACATGTGTTTTGGCTACTATAGGTGGTGATGGTAGGGTTAATCAAACCCAATATCTAGTCATGTACTAAAGGCTACCGAAACTGTTGGAATTTTACCTGCTGTGTTCATATTAAAGTTTGAGCCGAACAAGAGAAACCTCGTCAGAAGGACATTGCTTGAAGGAGTTTGAGGCGGTTAAAACCTAGCGTGGTTAGTGTGCCAGCATCATAATGAGACTTCAGTATCTTGTGGACACAATCCTCGAACCCCAAACTAGTGTCCTGGATAGGTGTTGGGAACCCTTGCTTCTAGAAACTACCTCTAGCTGAAATCATCTTCACCAACTCGGCTTTCGGTGCCCTGTGTCTTAACCGAATTTGTGGACTACCGTCGGACTTAAGTCGGCGCACGTTCTTTGGCCTTGGCGAGGTCTGGTGGTGCTGCAAAAGGATTGTTTCTTATTTAAAAACAATTCCACCCTAGATCGGTCTCCTTCATACGTCAAGAGTCAGTCTTTTCACCGTAGCCAGATGGTGGTCGTGCGGAGAAATAGAGAAAAGCAAGCCCTTCCTCTCCCCTCTAAATTTACCGTAGAATCCCATTGAAGTTGGAGGACATTACTGAACGAGTCAAGGGAGACTGGAATGGCCAGCTCAAACTCTTGACCTGTTTTTTCAGAAGTCCAACGCCAATGGTTTCTTCTCTAACAGCAACAACAACAACTTTGGTCTCGCCCAAGCGTCTAGAGTCGGCCTTTTTGACGTAATCGGATGGCATTTATACGGAGGAATAGAGAACAGCCCGCCCTTCCTCCCTCTTCCTGTTAACTGCAGAGTCCTCTTTCCTGCTGGAGTCGGTCCTTATCGGGGCGAATAAACAAACTACCACCACCCCTCTCATTTTTAAATGACTTTTTGCACGCACTGCGTGGAAGCCTCTCACTTATCGCCTTACTGACCTAAAAAATGCGTATGCCAGAGCACACACACGGGGGGATGAGAGGGAGGAGGGCAGCAGGTTACGCACGGATCTGTGGTCGTGTCCGGACAGGGTGGGGGCTGTAGTAGGGTTGCGGGCTGCGCGGCTTTAAAACATAAATCTTTCTGGCCTAGAGTCTATCACCCATTTCTCATCTCGCCTGTGACGGCCTCCCATTGAGCCCTCCTACATCGGATGGGCACGTGCTTTCTTTTTCCCCTCCTCTCACCTGTAAATCCGGTAAATTTCCACCGTCCTCGTTTGTCGGCCTACTTACCTGCACACTCTCTGCCGTCCCTTTTTCCCTGATACACTGGGTGCCGTTGAGGGCTCATGCGTGCAGACAGAAAGAGAGAGAGAGAGAGAGCTTTGCGGTCTCAAAGCCTCTGCACGCGGACGGACTTGATTCGATGTTTGCACTCTGATCACCTCCACGTGAAATGACCGCAGGTGTGAGAGTATTTCGCAATAAAACCCAATTTGCTTTCATGTAGTCTGCCTTTTGAGGCTATTTATGGGCGGGATGCTCACGTTTGCGGGTTGAATAGTGCCAGGCAATGTGCTCTGTTTCAGGACTACGGACTGTACTGGCCTCTAGCCCAACAGTAGTCCACCATGACGATGAGACTTGCGCCATCGCGTCAGTTTATCTGCTCTTGCCTCGATGTACAGGCCTTGTGAAACACAGGACGCGGTAATTACTGATTTACCGCCGCTTTTCCATGCAGATCCCACCAGGAGAAAAAAACCTATCATATAACCGGGGTACATTATCGGCAAACGGATGACAGACTGATGTGTTTATCTCCGACTAGCCTACCTAACTACTCAAGTGCATCGGAGTCAATCAAGAGTCTGAGAACATCCTCGCACGGACTCCGTAATCTGCCGTGAAACGGAAGCAGTGACTTCCAAAGCCGATCGAGCGTTGGACTGAATCAGGTTTACGGACGGTTCACGTCGCTCCTACCGTTGTGTAATGTGTGGAAGTACTAAGACCCTCCACCTGATCTTTCGCAGGCTCTGCACGATGACTCACTCTTAAGAAGGTATAGAAAAATAGGTAAGGATTGCTTATATGGTCCCATAAACAGGACACGGACAAACTAACGCCCCGCCCAAGGTGGCGCACAATTCCTGGAAGGGTAAATATTCCCGTGCCCTAACTTTAACATTGACCCTAACCTAAACCCAAACCTTACAGTTGTCACTAACCCTCAGCATACCCCTAAACTTAAGTCTGACCCCAACGATAAACCTAACCTTAGCCCTCATCCTAACTATTTCCCCTGGAATTGGGCGCAAAGACGCTTGTAGTGCGGCGGTTCCTGTTCTCATTTCCTTTTTTGGGAGCCATATAAGTCATCCTTGCCGAAAAATAGTGTACTGTCTCCAGCTACCAGTCTTGCTTTCTGCTACTCTACCATTGATCTGGCGTCTTGCTGACTCCTGCCTTCTTCCTCCTTCTTCTTATGTACCCAGCGATACTTAGCAGGATGCTTGCACAAAACCTCTCGGTATTTTTCTATCCAAATTGACAAAGTTCACGCTGCGTGCTTGAAGGGAGAGTTTTGTCAATGTATTGTTTTTGCTTCCTGCATATTTTAAACCAAAACCGGAAGCAAACGGCGTCCAAAAAACGCCGACCATTACACGATATCCATAGCACATTCGGTTTTAAGGACTGCAACTATCACTGTCATGTGGTTGCCTTTGTTTATGGATACGCGTGATGCGTTTGCTTTGGCAAGGGAGGAATTTCATACATGTGCAATTGCCCTCTTGTCAGCTCTCTCTCTCCCCCGTTGGGTCTCACATAATTTCGATTTTGCTCTCAGCTCGTGAAGAGTGCATTGTCACCTGAGACTTCACTAATTCATCTTACTTTGTGACTTTCGCAAATTTGAACGGTTCAGCTGACCCATTTGTGAAAATATGGACGGCCTCGATACGATTCGAAACCATGGAAACATGGGGCAAGGCGGTAAGAGTATGTTATGTAGTCGAGGTGGGTCTAATCTGCAAGACTCGCTACTACGTTGGTTTAAGTAGGCGTTATTCGGTTAAGTTCTTCCTCAGGTTAGGGTTAGGATTAAGAATGGGGTGAAGGGTTTACGTTGGGATTATGGTTAGAGTTAGGGGGCCTGCATGCTACCGTTGCTATTACCTACACTGGCAATTTTGTTACTAATGTCATTTCTAAGCCTGCTACTACAACCACCACCGTAAGCTTCTGGTCGATGGGACTGAGTACGTAATCCAGAAATGCCCCCGTCTCCATCGTATCCAAAACCTGAGCTGAAACCCGCATAACTCGAGTTCCAACTCCCGATGATGCTATTAGTTAAGACTTGATATTAGAGCTTTATCGATATTGTTAAAGTACTTACACTTCACAGTGGATGAAGTCCGCAATATACCCCCAGTTGACATAGGAGCGAGCCTTCTCAAGGTGAATTCACGGCCATCCATCTCTGCCAGCACCATAACAGCGTTTGGTTTAGCGCTTCTGTCCCTATTCTCACCTACTTCGCTATCCCTTCTAGCATCGATCGAAACAGCCAATTAAAGTTGAGGGACCTTGTGGTTGGTGAAAACAGTGAAGAAGTCGCAATGGGCAAGTGCACAGAAATAACCATTTCCACTCGGTTACATCCCAACAGGGAGAGGGGGCATATTTTCTCCCGCAAAATTACCCTATTTTTTAGGATAACGATGAGGTTCCTTGTGTTTCAGCGTGTACCTGTAATATTCTAGGCTTATCAGCCGTCATCAGCTAGCCGTAACTAACACCTGCGGCTTTAACCATAATCATAATAATCGCCGTTCACGTAATATCCGTGAAAACTTTGGTGTTTTCGGGCGCCTCTCTAAACGATAGTTTCTATGTTGTATGGTCATAAAAACTTTCAAATAGAGAGATTTTAGAGCTCTTGTCTACATCCAGAGTTTTCGGTCGCTCTTTGCAAGAAACATTTCAGATCGTACTTGCATGCTCACCCAAATTTGACAAGTAATCGCCGAAGAAAACGTTTATTTAAATATGCTTTTGCCGAGCTAAATATCTCCATCTTAAAAATCTACCGACATTTTTTTGAAGTCACAGTCTGGGGTCAGTTTAACTGTTGTCCTATCTATTAATGACAACATTTCTGCCTCAAACGAAAGTGCGCCTTTATATTTTAAGCTTGGAAGACTTTGTTAGCTTTACCCAATCAGTGCTTGGTTCGATGCTGCCAGATTTGATGACATGAAAAAATAGTTCCACGTTGAGCTCTTACTCATTGCTAGCCGGTCAAATTGTCTTCAAAAGAAGCATTTCGACGAGTGAATTTCCACGAATTCCCCATCTCCTCCCAGAGACCTGGGCGCATGCTACCGGTAGACTACCACGGCGGCGGCTCGTGTGCTTGCGTGTCAAATTTAATAATCTCTGTACAGAGGGAATGTGCATTCCGTGAGCCCCCTCCTCCTCCTCCTCCCACCTGTGATCACCGCAGTTTTTTTGCTTTTATTGAATGTCTTTCCACACCCCACTTCCCCTTCCTCTCTCCAGTTCTGACTCTAATTTCCTTTGACTACGCTTCGAATGACTGCTTTAAGCCCAGTTGATACGTAGTTGGGTAGAGTCTCCGCGCTAGGGTCATTTATTTCTTATTTGTAGAGATTCCTAGAAAATTCGGCCCATGTTTCATAATTTTTTGTTCCTATTTTGCAAGTACATTGTTCCGCTATTTTTTTCTGCTCCGCCTCCTGCCCTTCCTTTCACGGTCTCCTCCATCTCACCTCTCGTCCTTTCCCGTTTTCTTCCTCTGCTTTCTCCTCCTCCTCTTCCTCCTCCTGCACCACCCTTCTTCAGCATTGGCCTTCCATGACTTATAGGACGTTTGCCGATTCTGTTCACGCGCCTTTCTGCTCAGAGTCTACCTTTTGTTAATTTCAGGGTTCTTCGTCAAGTGTGGCGCCCTTTTCTCCTGTGTTGATTTAAAACAAACCTTACCCGTGGGCTTTATTTGTGGTGAGAATTTTAAGCGGGTGTTTATTAGCCATCTCATGTGACTTCATAAGACGGGTACTGAGCACACAGTAGGCGGCACATGTTCAGAAAAGGCCCGGGGCAGAGCTGAGCGCGCACAGTCTTATCAACACAAGGCCCAGCTGAAAACAATATAAGGCACAGATCCGAGAAATCGATTCACTCTATCGATTCACCTACTTTTTACCCTGGGAGTCACCCAATAATATACTTCTTCGAGCTATACTGATTATACTATTAGAAAGAGACGAAATTATTAGGGAAAATAGAAACTTTAATGCCCCTAGCTCGTCATCAGGAAAGTAACTACTTAACGTGTCTAACATAGGATTCTACGGTTGGACGGAATCTGAACTAATACGCGCTAGGGGCATTTTGTCACGCCCGTCTTGATTGACCGTGAGCGTTTGAATTTGTCCTTGAGGATTTTTTATGTAGCATCCCACTAGATACGCCGATTGATGCGTGCCTCAGCTGAGTGCATTACCTCCAGGAATTCACGGCCTTTTGTGATTTTTCAGGTGCCGAAAAATCCGTGAGTTATCCCACGAAAATTTATGCTCGGTTTCCAGTCTTGTCATGATCATTTGGAACAGCTGGTCTCGTCTTCTGACCGCTTACTGATACTCATGCTGGCGGGTTGAGACGGATTTCTGAGAGTGACCAGAATAAACGTCATCACAATTGACACTTGGGATTTTCGTAAACAACCCCTTTCCTGTAAAAGTATCCGATCCTGTCCTAAGGGTGTACAGTCTGCTCGTAAGGTGACTTTGTGGTGGTGTGAATCTACTTGTATCTGATATTTTTAGTCGTTTTTCAACATTTTCAGCTATATTTGTCACGCCTGGGAGAGTTCGCCAGGTCATCGTTCTGGTGCTTAAATGGTGAATGGATTTGAATCGGAAGGGAGGCATCCTAGGAAATGGGGTAACAGATGACTTCCAGGAAGCAATTCAGAAGAAGAAGGGACTATCACTGGAACATGGTGTTTATTGGCCTGACGTATCGGATTCTATCTCGAACCCATCATCAGAGACAGTTGCAGCACCCGTGTGTGATGAGGGTTTCGAGAGAGAGAATCGGAAACGTCAGTCCAAGAAAAACCATGTTCTATTGATCACCTCTTCGTCTTCTGAATCCCATGAAATATAAGTTAAAGACAAAAAGGTTCTATGGAAAAACGTGGGAAACTTTATGGAGTAAGTTTCCAACAATTTTCCCCTGGTCGTCGTCAGAATTGAGGAAATATGCAAAAAAACAGTTAACATGTTAAAGCGGCTCAAAAAAGCCGCGGTCATTCGGTGTTTGCACCAATAAGCGACCGCTGTTTACGTCAGTCTATTTTGATTGGCTCTCGTCTCTTTCCACTTTTCCCTGAGTTTTTGTACAATGTGCCGATTGATGCGTGAGTCATCGCAGGGCATGACATCAAGAAACTCTCGGCCCATTTTGGTTGGGCAGCCTTTGACGTTGTGGGTTTTGTCCCACGCTAGGGTGTGCCCTGTATCAAGGCTGCGCATGTCCGCTTGGAACGTTTTTGTTTTGTCTTTAAGTTTAGACGCTCATCTGGCTTTGACATATAAGAGTTCTTTTGTACTCAGTGTATTTATTTTACACGAAAGTCCCAGTGATCGGGTTCCTCTTTTAAAAAAAATTCATGCAGGCTTAGTTGACTAAGCTTGTCGGTGAATGCCGTGATCTTGCATGTCAACGAAAAACTCTTCGGTTTTTAAGAAGTACCTCCCCAGTGTGACCCCAAATTGCTGTTTGTTTTGGCATATTATCTTTAAAAAAAGGCATGAGTCAGTTGGGCGCGTTACCTTCGCTGATGTGGTTAGGATCTTGCTCGATCCCATTTTGTCCGCCCGCCAGCTGGCTGCTGGTTATAAACGAATGTTGTGTCATAGGACACAAGCCACTTATAATACATACGTATGTTGCTAAGGTTGCAACGGGCAAGACCCACATGGCTGTTTCATGGTTGTTACCAATCATCAGTATGCAATATGCCTTATGAAGTGAGACATACAAAATTCAAGTGGGTGCGTTACCCCCACTGTTGTTGTTAGGATCCGTTGCTATCCCATTTTGTCCGCTCGACAGCTTGCTGCTGGAGACAACGAACGTGGTGCCATAGGACACATGCCACATATAATACGTATGTAGGGTGCACATTTGGCATTTTTCATTGGACACAAATTGGACTGCTTTGAATAGAAATTTTAGTCATAGAAATCGAAGGCGCTTGAGTGA
>WEDG01002732.1:0-10000 GCA_017591395.1 Schistocephalus solidus | reverse complement strand
GTGGGTCGTCTTATTCTTCTGTCCCCCAGCATTCTCTGTGTGCCTTCTGGTAGATATTTAAGTTTTGAAATGTTAACTTTTTAATCTTCTCAGAAATTTATGCCTCATTTCGAGTCTGACCTAGGTTTTATAGGCACAGGCCGAATTTGGGGCGTATTCCATCAGATACAACCGGCTAACCGCGCAATATCAATCAAATGCCAACAGGCAATCCATGTTATATACATGCTAGATCATACTCAGGATATTAAAAAACAGCAATTTAAAAACTGGGCTCTGTATCGAAAAGCGCATTTGGAGTGCTCTGGAAATCCGTTGATAATCTGGACCCTTCACAGCTGTGCCTGCAGCGACATAATATCGGCGAAACATGTGTCTGCGCTGTCCGACTGCCTACATATGCCTACTATTAATGTGTTCGTAGGCTAGCCAGCCTGTCAGTACAGCATGTGCTAATCGGAACATCAAACAAATATACTTTATGTGATGCTTTCTGTCAAAGATTGCAAACAATTGACCAACGTCATTGGTTGTTTTAAATACAATGAAAAATTCTGCGCGAATGCCTGTTCTGCAGGATAATTCTTCACTAAGCAAGCCTTTGTGCAGTCCACTAGATGCATGTGCACCAACTTGTTCTTCACAGTTAAATCACGTCCTACTTTTATGATTGACGAAGTCCAAATGCCTTTTTCTACAGTACCTGACCCGCATACAAAAGGGCAAATATCCTCTGTCCTCACCTGGTTTGCGCACATTAAACGATGAAACAGGTGAGGTTAGGTGGATTGTTCACCGTAATACTACCTATATTTGTTGCAAGGTTTGTAAATCGTTAGTATCAGTCTGCTTCGCAGACCTAATATAAACGCTACATGGAAGGAACTAAAAGATAAGCATTTCTGACTTATTTGCCATCATCAGTTCGTCACAGTGATGCCTGGGCCTGGGCATGTAAATCAAACTCTCCAAAAGTTAGTCATCTTCTACCCTAGTCTCCGTTGTAATCGGACACATTCAAATGCTTATGAAAATTGATTTTCCCGACCTTTCTCGAGTGCAGGAGAGGATATGCCCTGTCTTGGAACTTTTTTTCTATGGCCAGTGTAGCATTAACAATAACTGGTGGAGCATTGTTACCGATAAGGATGAGGAAGACTGTGTTGGCCATTTCAGATGAGTTTACTGTCATAAGCTAGTACAAACTGAACCTCAAGAGTATCCTCCTTGTGACCGATCCATCCTCGTGGCATTCCAGTTTCCAAAGACTATTACACTGGTTTGTGTAGAGGTTTATTGCGCTGTCCCCGTCATTGTGTTCGAAGGAAGCCCTTCGACTACAGCCGTACATTATTAATGTCACTCTTTTTGTTAAGAGCTCTATTTAATCAGTCAGTTCCGTTCCACTTTTTGATGTATCGAGCTTCTCCTTGTTCAGCAAAGTGCTCGAGCGGACCGGCAGTTCTAAAACTTCTACCCTTGCTCCCCCATTGTCACATCTTAAAAATTCTATTTTCTTATCACGCCCTGCAACTAAGCAAAGTTCCTATCGCACTGTGAATTTCACCTAGGCTGCTTTTCTCCTCACCCTCACTTTAAGTAGTAATGACGTAGACAAGTTCCGTCCTTTCAAGGAAATAGGGAAGGAAACTACTAGAATAGCTACATCCACTTTGAGTCAAAATACAGGTAAATTCTCTAGACTACGAGCATTAAGACGCTTGTGGTCGTATCTTATGCACTCGAAAATGGTTGCACACCTTTCTGACCTCTTGGGTCTAATATTAGACGTAGACATTCAAGTCGCCTTATCGACTGTACCAGTATTCATCATCAGTTAGCTGTCAAGCCAATACAAGAAAGATGGAAAAGGAAGAATGAGGCTGAAGGCATCCACCGCATTGCTCGCTAGAAACATCCTGACGCGCTTGCATCTGTCACGACGCGTAAGAGATGTGACTTGAAGGTTTTCGGCTATTTTCGTAGCTGCGAGTGAGGCCACAATGCCACCTTATGGCATTCTCATCTCTGTGAGATCAGAGTCCATCCTCCAAACGTAGCCTAAGACGCAGAGTGGGAACTCGGTCATGTGTGCGTGGCACGCGTAGACGGGCTGGTTATTTTTCCCAATTTTTCCACCCGCTTACGCTTACAATCATCTTGACCTTATCTTGTCATAGAAGCAAGGCGAGTGCGTAGGGGTATGGGGTAGGCGCTGCGTGGGTCCTGTACACGTCACCGATGCCACGCCCTCGTTTGTAGTA
This sequence comes from Schistocephalus solidus, assembly GCA_017591395.1. Classification (NCBI taxonomy): domain Eukaryota; kingdom Metazoa; phylum Platyhelminthes; class Cestoda; order Diphyllobothriidea; family Diphyllobothriidae; genus Schistocephalus; species Schistocephalus solidus. Next base: position 7,736 of record WEDG01002732.1, on the reverse strand, counting down.
CAGCCGAGAAAATGTTTGCTTGTGACGTACATTGCTCCTTCTTCTTTTCTTCCAAATGCAGTTGGCTTCCCATTAACGAAGAGCGATTCTGCCTCCCGTCGTTTTCCTTTTATATTTACTTTTCCAGCTCCCTTTGATATCTCTCCTGTACCCCCTTCCCTTAAAACCTTTTTTGGTGCTGAACCTAGCGTCTGTGTAGACTTGTCATGCAAGGGTCTCGTTGATCTCAGCAGGTATCTCTGTGTGTATGCGTCTATCTAGGGATCCAATCTTGGTGTTTGCCGGAGGCAGCCGAATGTCTGACCCCTGTGACACCGAAGACGCCTCGACAGTCTTCGGCTCGAACTCAGCCAACACTCCACCCAGCATCACAATCATGCGAGGCAAGCGTCTGGCCGTCATGCAGATGGACTATGACTGGATCGACTTTGTTGCCCTCTGCAAGTCGCCCTACCTCGGCGGTGAGTACAGTTCGCTCTCTTTTTTAATTTATCCTCGTGCGCCGTTTGTTTTTTATACCCACATACTGATCGATGTTTTTTCGCAGCCTTTGCGCATGTAGGAGGGTGCTGGACACGATCTTCACATTTTTTCCTGAACCCAGAGCAACTAGCCCTTTTGTCGAATTTAGAGGAATTGGCTCCGTTGGAACACGATTTCAACCATGGTCTCACTATATGCGTGAGATCAGATTTCAAGTCGACAGATACATGATTCTGTAGTGGATTTGGTTTCTGTAACCTGAAGATTGAGAGGCTAGGCCACTCTCCATGTTAAAATTTAGTAATTCTCGCGAGTGTGGTTAGTTGTATTGAGTGCTTTCCTTTTCACGCATGGAGCCGAGGCCAATCAAAGATGGTCCACTGCCAACTCCTGTGAACTTTTACTCACTACCTTGTCATCCATCAAAACCAGAAAGCGGGAACCAGATTCAGAACCATTTCCAGTAACATCTTTGCCTATAGATAGGCGGTAAAGGTTTCCTCCTCAACGGCATTCCGTTATTCGTGTTGAAGAGCAGCAGTTATTCTCAGGGTTGGCTTTGTTGGTAGCCATTCGTGTGTCCTATCCTTGGTGGTTGTTGAGTACTCTGCGCATCCCGCATTAAAAGGCCCGCGTATAGAGCAAGTTGTCAGTAACGACCATGAGTTAAGCAATCGGCTTCAACCTCATCCTCCGTGTCTGCCATGATAAGTGATTTTGTTGAAGCGTCAGACATTTTGTCAAGTGGTAGCGCAAGGCCGTATAGACCAAGGCCTGGTCGCTTGCGCGGGCAGTTGTGCAGTCGTTTGACAGTCGAGTTGCTGGAATTTGGCCTGCTCTCTGCTCCTTGTTTTCATCCACCGCGTCAAATGTACGAACTGCAAATTCTTGATCTGTTTCACCAGCGTCGGCTTGAACCTGCTCTTTTGGATCAACCTCCAGGTAGGGCATGGAAATAGTTACCCACTACCTTGCGCTAAACTGCAGGGAGGTTTAGGTTAAGTTCATGATGAGTGTCAGGATTACGGCATTTGAATCGGTGCTGCCATTGAATTTAGCGTATGGCCACAAGTCACACAGAGAGGTACCTATTCCAGTGAACTTATGAGACCCACTATGTGAGAAAATTACCGTGTCTGGTAACCCTCCGCCTGTACTTCTACGACCACTGCGATTCTGATTGTCAATATAGTTGTTAGCAATGTTTGAGGAACATTTCTTTGGCCTAAAATTCGTAACATTTGAGTCTTTTATGCTAAAATTTGATCTGAGTTCTAACCTGCTGCAAGTCCGTTTTTCCCATTTCCTCCCCTTGCTTCAGGGAACCTTTAATTAATTGTGTGATTTCACTACTGTTTAAACCCTAATGGGTTTGAAAATAAGGCCTTGTTATTTGAGAGGAAGTAAGCTAAGGGCCGAGACCAGATTGTAACAAAGTCAAGAGAACTGCTTAAGCAGCCCATCGAGGGGGGAGGGTTAGAGGCTTTGGATCCTCATTACATTTGCTCGTCACTTGCAACGAAAGTTCACCTCACCAGTCTAATTTACGCTTCGTCTTCTTGTGGTGCTGCCTGAAACATCGCTTACCAACCTCTGCAGTAGGAAGCCAGCAGCTAGTATATGCAATGTACCGATTGCGTACGTGCGATCATTGGAGAACCACTGACTACCTCCCAACACTCTGTCTACGTTCGTCATCTGTCCTAGCATAAATACTATCCGTCTAGTACTCATTCCCGAGAATACCCGAATTTTCAGTGTAACAAAGCTGAACCTCGCAGCAACCGCTTGTCCTCCCTCCCCCCTTTTTTGTCCGGATGAAGTTTCAATCGGTAGCCCAATTCGTAACCGGCCGAAGCAGAAAGATTTCCTCACCTTTTTAATCCTCCGTTCGGTTGTCCCTGGGAATCATTAATTTTAATATCTCGCGTTGAGCTGTCTTGGTTGGACTGCTAAACACATGGTGACTTGGCGGTATGGCAACGGAGAGCGAGATAGACAGAACGCTGTTTTACTCAAAGGCAGTCGGAAAATAAAAGAGAAACCGATTATTAACAGGGGAGCTGCGGTTCGCCCCACATGATGCAGATATCCTATCATACAGAACACATTTCTGCATTTACTGGAGATGAAGTAATGCTGCCTTTGAATGTTAAAAATTCAACATTTTCCTTCCTCGGTTGCGCTTATTGGTCACTTCCCGCAGTGGCCGCTCTGATAAGGCAAAACTTAGGCCTCTATAGGTTTATGCTAATTCTTTGTGTAGGGCACTAAAGGTTATGATGATTTTGGTGGAGTCTGGGGAGGAGGACGAGAATGCATCGGAGAGTGCGATGGATAGTTTTGACGGTGGTGAAATTAGCAGTAGTTTTAGTAGAAGTAGTATCAGTAGAAGTAAAAGTAGTAGTAGTAGTAGAAGTAGTAGTAGTAGTAGTAGTAGTAGTAGTAGTAGTAGTATTAGTAGTAGTATTAGTAATAATAGTAGTATTAGTAGATGTAGTAGTAGTAGTAGTAGTAGTAGTAGTAGTAGTAGTAGTAGTAGTAGTAGTAGTAGTATTAGTAGTAGTAGTAGTAGTAGTAGTAGTAGTAGTAGTAGTAGTAGTAGTAGTAGTAGTATTAGTAGTATTTATGGTGGCTCTTTGAGAACGGAGACAATTCGCTTTGGAATGATGTGTTGAAGTAAGGAAATGGCTTAAGCTGCTACGTAAGTTTAAATTCACGCGCATTACACTCGAACCATTCGCACAAGTTAACTGATGAACTTTTAGAGCCAGAAGGCACTTACTGATTGGTGGACTTAAACCGCGATAAGTCAGCTGAGGGGAGAGACACTTGAACTGCAGATTTACCATGCATGGATACCTTGCGACATCATGTCCATCCAACATCACTGTTTTGTCTTTTTGGATGCCGGTATCTTGTTAAGTTCTCGTCAATCCATTTTCATTCTCCGTTGCCTCTGTTTTGTTATGTAAGTTTAGCAGATCATCGAGAACCTAAACTACGACTCAGATGGTCATAGGTGACAGCGCATTATCTCTGCTTACGTTGTAGTAGCAATCGCCCGCCTTCATGAATTTGACCCTGTCCACTTAGTACATTGTTAAAGCGCCCTTTTCTCTCTCTCTCCTCTCTCTCCCTTTCTGCAACTTGCTCCAGAATCCTGCGACCCCTACGCAGTCGCCGTTCTCCTCCAGAAGGACCTCGTCCTGCTCGATCTTCTTACTCCTGGGTATGTCTTCCTCCTCCTCCCTCAGAAGAGAAACATGTTTACTGCCTCTTGTTGCATCCTTGCTGAACTGAAGATACTCACGTGCTCCTGAAATCTCCAACATGGCTGGATGTTGTACTTGCTGCGCACCTCAAAGGCGTGCCTAACATATCCACTTCTGTCGGCTAAATAGCAGGAAGCCTGTTGTTCTGGAAGAGGCCGGGGGAAGGGGATAGCTAGACAGTCACAAGATGTGAAGACTGAACACAACCTCCCGAGAAAACTGCATGAAAAATTGACCACATCTGCCACCCCCGGCCCGCCCCCCTGAGTTCACTCAGGTTGTGTTTCTATGGGTGCTACGCACGGCTGTCAAGTAGAAAATCTAGTTACTACTGTACGGCCAGTAGACCATCTCACCTTGTTTAGCATTGCTCCGGTTCCTGGCAGTCCTTGCCAGCCACTGACCGCTTGCTGTCATACGTAAAACAAGGTCTGGACAAGCTGAATGAGTTTTCTCATACGGCCACCGTATTTACTATTTGTCTTTGGCTGAATAACCGGATAAATTTGGGTTCGACTCCCACGTTATCCAAACGTGGATTAGGGTAATGATTGACTGATGACAGGTAATAAGCCAGAAATGCTAGTCTCTCTTGACAGTCCTTATTTACATACAAACGATATTTATGCATATATTGCGAGGGCTCTAGATTGAGCCCCAACGCTCAACCAGATGGGCAAGTCATGTGACCTGATCGATGTGCGCGTGTCTACCATTATATCTGTATGCAATGGTGGTAGATAGGCGCTCAACGATCGGTTACTGAACTCACTCGTCTTGGGGCTTGCTCTCAAACCCGTGTTGCAGATGCTCAATGACAGAAATACATTACCGAGAAAGACAAGGGAGACTGAAATGGCCATTTCTGGATGGTTTATGACGGTTGGTAAGCCAGAAATGGTCATTATAGTCTCCTTTGTCTTTGTCAGTCATGTATTCATGCTATGCGGAGGACACGTTTGTCATCGTTAAAAAAGATCAACTAGAAACGCTGCATAGCGTTATTAACTCAAGGTTACCAGCTATCACTTTAACGCTCGAAAGAGAAGTTGACAGTAAACTCCCATTTCTTGACGTCCTCATACAGCGAAAGGCTGACGGGACATTTCACACATCGGTTTACCGCAAAAAAGCTTATTTGGAAGTTATCCTGCATTACCAGAGCAACTTCTCTGTCTCTCAAAAGCGGAGTACTGTTGATACCCCACTAAATCGAACAAAATCGCACTGTTCTGATAAAAAGCTCTACCAGAGCGAAATTAGTTATTTATTCAAACTTTTTTCCAGGAATGGTTATCCAGGAAATTTTGTGCGTTTGTGCATGAAACGAAAGGAGTTAAAAGAAAAAGACGATGAACTAGATTGTTGCGGTAAATCGGCCCAATCAAAGAACTGGCGAACATTTCCGTACATCAAGAACGTGTCCGAACTCGTTGAAAGACACCTGAGGAAGCATCAAATCCAAGTGGTGTGCAAACCAACGACTACACTACGAAAACAGCTTATAAACCTTAAGGATAGAGTTGGCTATTTGGATACAAAAAAATCGTCAACAGGATTCCATGCGACGGTTGCAATGCGTTGTATCATGATCAGCCAAGAAAATTTGCCTCCACACGCATACACGAACATCAATTGGCAGTAAGGATGGGTCACCACTTGCCTGAAGTTCGCATGCATTAGCCGAAAACTGAGCACAAATGTGTCTGGGTTAAAACCCGCATTGTTGCTTCCTGTACATCTAAGAAAGACCGAGAATTTTTAGAGTCCATTTACTCAGATGGCTCATGCATTAACTGATACAACAAAGTGGAACCCGTGTACGGAAACCTTAAAGAAAGATGGAAGAGGAGACAGCCAATCCAAACTAGATGTCACTCTACAATGGCAGCCATAGGCGGAAAGAACTAAGCAATATCGATTTTGGCGCACGAGTAAAATTGTAAATGTTTCTCACAGATACTTCACGTCTGCTAATGACCTGGAGAGCTAGCGTTAAAAATTTTCCAATAAAGTTTCCTTCCGTTTTCGCAAAGAAATTCGTTTCTTCGGATTATAGTTCGCGAAAGTCTTACGCGCAGTTGCATAGCAATTTGGGGAGTATTATGATAAGGTGGAACCGACAAAGACAAGGGAGACCGGAATGGCCATTTCTGACTTATTAGCCGTCATCAACCAGTCATACCCAATCCCGGGTGTGGATCACCCGAGATTCGAACCCGCAACCTTTGGTCATTGAGTGTAACACTCTACCATTGAGCCACGGGCCCGTTGTTTTGTTGGTTTGCGATCGGGACTATGAATTATGATAGTGAGGTGTTCACCGATCTGGCTAAGGAACATGGATGTTCCGTTGTGCCCTGGAGCTCACTTTAGAGCCCTCGTGGGCAGTTGCAGAGCAACTTGGGGTATATGATGATAAGGTGGAACCGGCAAAGACAAGGGAGACCGGAATGGCCATTTCTGACTTATTAGCCGTCCTTAGCCAGTCATACCCAATCCCGGGTGCGGATCACCCGAGATTCGTACCCGCGACCTTTGGTCATTGAGTGTAACACTCTACCATTGAGCCACGGGCCCGTTGTTCTGTCGGTTTGCGATCGGGACTATGAATTATAATAGTGAGGTGTTCACCGATCTGACTAAGGAACATGGATGTTCCGTTGTGCCCTGGAGCTCACTTTAGAGCCCTCGCAGGCAGTTGCATAGCAAGTTGGGGTAATATGCTGATAAGGTGGAACCGACAAAGACAAGGGAGACCGGAATGGCCATTTCTGACTTATTAGCCATCATCAGTCAGTCATACCCAATCCCGGGTGCGGATCACCCAAGATTCGAACCCACGACCTTTGGTCATTGTGTGTAACACTCTACCATTGAACCACGGGCCTGTTGTTTTGTCGGTTTGCGATCGGGACTATGAATTATAATAGTGAGGTGTTCACCGATCTGGCTAAGGAACATGGATGTTCCGTTGTGCCCTGGAGCTCACTTGAGAGCCCTCGCAGGCAGTTGCAAAGCAACTTGGGGTATATGAGGATAAGGTGGAACCGGCAAAGACAAGGGAGACCGGAATGGCCATTTCTGACTTATTAGCCGTCCTTAGCCAGTCATACCCAATCCCGGGTTCGGATCACCCAAGATTCGAACCCGCGACCTATGGTCATTGTGTGTAACACTCTACCATTGAACCACGGGCCTGTTGTTTTATTTTTGGTTTGCGATCGGGACTGTGAATTATGATAGTGAGGTGTTCACCGATCTAAGGAAGGAACATTGATGTTCCGTTGTGCACTGGAGCACACTTTAGAGCCCTCGCAAGCAGTTGCAGATCAACTTGGGGTTTATGATGATAAGATGGAATCGACAAAGACAAGGGAGACCGGAATGGCCATTTCTGACTTATAAGCCGTCATCATCATCCCGGGTATGAATCACCCGAGATTCGAACCCACGACCTTTGGTCATTGAGTGTTACACTCTAAAATTGAGCCACGGGCCCGTTGTTTTGTCGGTTTGTGATCGGGACTATGAATTATGATAGTGAGGTGTTCACCGATCTGGCTAAGGAACATGGATGTTCCGTTTTGCCCAGGAGCTCACTTTAGAGCCCTTGCAGGGAGTTGCAGAGTAAGTTGGGGAATATGATGATAAGGTGGAACCGACAAAGACAAGGGAGCCCGGAATGGCCATTTCTGACTTATTAGCCGTCATCAGCCAGTCATACCCAATCCCGGGTATAAATCACCCGAGATTCGAACCCACGACCTTTGGTCATTGAGTGTAACACTCTAAAAATTGAGCCACGGGCCCGTTGTTTTGTCGGTTTGCGATCGGGACTATGAATTATGATATATATATGTATATGTATATATATATATATATATATATATATATATATATATATATATATATATATATATATATATATCAAGCAGGTCTTAAGTCCTTGAAATGTGTACAGGAAATATTAACTAA